>JAQFXY010001542.1:0-10106 GCA_034693865.1 Ceratophysella sigillata | reverse complement strand
TATCAGTACAGCCCGTTTCTATCGTTAAGCCTCATTAGCCATTCCTATGTACATATTAAATAGTACGTCCTGTTGAAGAATGGGACAACAGGAAAGAATGATACGCCAGAGAAACAATAAAGGAACATTTAAATACAATGTATAGTTCGTATAATTTGTTTCAGCACAAAGCACATTCCGACGATCAGCTCAATCCGTTTATACATATTGTACATGTGTATACTACTGCATTCATAGTACTTTCTTACAGCGGCGAAATGTCCAGAGAAGAGGGATGCAACATCCTAGTGTGAATAAAGGTGAAAGATGAAAAACACAGTGAAATGAAATCATATCCTCAATGAGACATGCAAACACTTTTAAAATATCCGAATCAAAAATACATACACCTGCACGCCTAAGCAGTCGCATTACGACAGAACAATTTTGAAGATTGAGAACTTAAAACACTTCATGTTTGTAGATGTAAACTAAAAGTAAAAGCATTGTACTCTTATCTCGTGTTTCAAGCTAAGAAAGAAAGTAGCAATGATTATTCGTGAGTTGTGAAATAGAAATACGAAGTAGAGTAGAATCCGTGGCAATAAGAGTCACGCAAAATCAAAACTATATTTAAATCTTCATAAACAGTTGTATTCAGTTAGGCCGATTCCAGTGAAACGGTTGATGGGAGGATCCAAATCCAAACTTCCTACATATTGGTTTGTCAATTTCCACCAACCAAGAGTACAATAGGGCACTCATTTGAAACATATTAAAAGATACGACATGATCTCAATCAGAGTTTGCAAACAGTCAGAACTCTGCATAAGACATTCCACAGCAATAAGACATTGGCAGACAATTTGATTCCCGTCTATCGTCTCCCGCCCCTAGCTGGAATACCAGAGCTAATGCTAGGCAGAGGCAGGTATAATGTAGAAATCTTCGCCCGAAAGCTCTTCCAGTAAACTTGCGCATGTCTTGAGTGCATAAACCACCTAGTAGCTATTGATTATTATTTGTGCTGGAATCCTTCTCCAGCAAGAGGAAGGGATCCCATCAACTTCCTCGTATAGGGTGAAAATAGACACAACATGTAAGCGCTGTCTAGAACGAATTTCAACAAGTGCAGTACTAGTGGACTAATACATACGTACATACATACATCTAAGTAAGTACTCCAAAGTGTTGTCAGCTAGCAGCATCTCTTATTACTCCGTAATAGAATAGAACTACTGCGTCCCAATCCTAAAGCCATATAGCGATTAGGAATGGAAAATGAAGCGTCAACACATTAGAACCTTGTCACTTGTGGTTACCACCTTTACATATCTTCTCATCGGAGCTGCTGTCTTTGATTCTCTAGAGTCACAGAATGACGAGAAGAAAATTGAGGCTTTGAAAGGTATGGGCATTTGTACAAATGATACAACCTTTGGAATTAGAGAATTAATCAGGAAGCAGATGAATTGTATGTTTTTGACAGAGATCAGATCGGATCTTCAGAAGAAGTACGGAATCACGAACTCGGACTATGCATGGATTGAGCAGATGATGATCGAGAACACTCCGCACAAGGCTGGACCCCAATGGAAGTTCTCGGGAGCTTTCTACTTTGCCACAGTAATTCATTTAATCGAAACTCCATTAGTCGGACTAAAAAGCAAATACTTAGTATTTGGTTGAATGACTAATTATTCTTTCATTCTTTCTGAATTTTTGGTGGTAATGGCCATGATAGGTTATGGCCACAGCACACCATCCACCATTTCGGGAAAGGTAATTATGTAATATTTATTAATTAATATAATAATAAGTATTAATAAGTTATTAATATTATTAATAAGGCATTCTGCATGTTCTACGCAATTATCGGGATCCCGCTGGGAATCGTCATGTTTCAAAGCATAGGAGAACGGTTGAACAAAGGAGCTTCCATTATAATTAGTAAAGTCAAAACAATACTACGCTGCAAGAAAAATGAAGCTTCAGAGGTCAGTTAAATCATTATATCCAGTCCTTGTCTAATGCCACACATATCGTACATTCGAGGGCGTACCCAAAAGTACGTAATATTAAACAGGCAATACAGCGGCCTTACGTTTTTCACTTTCAATCTATTTATCCATACCGGATCTACAAATATAAGTCGTCCTAAAATATTTTCACCTAAAAATAGTTTCTGAGGTAAGCCGGGTTGACAAACTGTCAATTACTCGATTGTTTTCTACCTTCAAATTGATTCACTAATTAAGTATAAAGCACTTTTCATTGGCCGTCAGTATTTACAATTTTTTGATTCCTCTCCCAATCATAAAAATCTTAACCCAATTGTTCACTGGGGAAACTTAGCCCACTTAGCCCACAGTGGCTACAGAATACGGATTTTCACTTCTGGACACGCTCCTGTTTCAATTGAATATCCCAATCCCAACATGCATACATTACGGAAGTAAATATGTGTAAGAACAATGTATAACTCCTATTTACATACATAGGTGAACCTAATGATGCTGCATGGGATGTTATCAACAATAATTATGACCTCTGGCGCCTATGTATTTTCAAGATATGAGGGATGGTAATATTAATTGCAATAATACGTAAATGATAACATAATGATAAATAATGGTGATAATTAATTGTAATCCGCATATTAGGTCCTATTTCGATGCCATCTATTACTGTTTCATTACACTAACCACTATTGGATTTGGGGATTACGTGGCTTTGCAGGCAAGTCCCGCAGCATCCCAATTAATCACTTGAATTATCACTTCTTTACCTTCCTAATTTTATACGTTTTTTATAATCTTTTGAACAGAATGATCATGCTCTTCAACGGCAGCCTGGTTACATGATCTTATCAGTCGTCTTCATCCTATTTGGCTTGTAAGTACAATTTAATTAATATTAATTATTACATATTGGACAGAAAGAGCTGTTGTCTCCCACCGATCTGTTATGCTATGCGATATACAGTTCTTGGCAAGCAATTGACAAATATCTTAATGCCAGGAGATCCATAATGAAATTAGCTGCAATATGGTGTATCACAAGTCTGTAAGCGATTTAGCCAGATATTTTAAATGCCAGATTTACCTATATGCACGCCGCCACGAAGGGAGCCTCAGAATCGTTATTGCGCTGGATCATCCTCGTGGACGCGTAAAAACTTGTAAAAACGGAACAAGCGCACAATATCCAGATTGTCTAAAATTGCACGAGCCCGACGACGGGCGGGAATTCGATCCCTGGATTTTAGAAGGGTTGCTCAAATGAAACGTTTTAGCTAATCATATTTGTTACTAATTAACTATTTCAGAGCCGTCTTTGCATCCAGCATAAACATTCTCGTTTTACGATTTCTCGCCATGTGAGTGTTGAAAGCTTCCTTTCGAAAGCATAAAGAAGTTGGGATCGATGGAGTTACTAATGTATGTACTTATTCTATATTGCGCTTTTAGGCAAACTGAAGAAATGGCGAGAGAAGACACTGAATTGGGCCCAGTTTCCCAACATGTGGTCACAGTTGACAGTGAAGCAATGTCTCCGACTGAACGTCTAATCCAGAGTGACATTACACTCGGTCGAAACAGTCAGGACACAATATCTGTCTGTTCTTGCACTTGTTATCCCAGATACGTAAGCCTGTCCTTCCCTTGGCTCACTTCAAACCATTAACTTGTATTTACATTACTCACTTTTCGTATTTAATTAATTGTTTAGATGGATATCAATTCAATATACAAGAGAAAGAGCCGCTCAAGCCGAATCTACAAATACGACACGAGTGCGACTGAAGAAGAGCTGTACAGTACGGAAGACGTTCCTGCTCTCATTGAAAAACGAGCTTCTGTCTAAATAATTTCATACCAACAACACCGAAACTCGTAACATATCAATACAATATATGTATTCTCATCAAACTAAATAAGTGGTTCTGGTAGATACGACCAAAAATGTAGAACGTCAGCGTCGTGCATAGAAAGACGAATAAAGAATTATGTACTTAATTACGTTAATTTCCTCGAAGAAGGGAGACACTTTCTTGAGTCCTTTAGAGCTGACACTTTGGAAGCGATTTGTGGGAGCATTTGCTCAATTGTTCCTGTAATCTAAAGTTTTGGCAGAATTATGAGTCATCATCAGCAGTTTTTAGACTAGGTTTTTACTTGCTTTACTGAAAAAAAGAGAATAACCAATGACAAGTTTTAAATTAAATTTTAATTCCAATTTATGCACTTTAGCATGCAATTAAACTACTATGTACGAGCACGTGTCAAGTGTTTTGTCGCTTATTGATATGACCTTATCTAGGGCTGATTGCCAAAGCCGGAAACTCTGTAATTATTGATAAATGAATTAATAGAGCTTAATAAGTCTATAAAACATCAGACAGAAATATTCGGCCTAACAGTTTTTACAAAGATAAAAGTTATGAGTGCACTAATAAACGCCAAAACACTTGACACAGCCCTCGTACAATCGATCACCTTCCGTCCGCCTGTCCGTTCGCGGTTAACTCTGCACTGGGAGGGGGTACGGGGTAGGTTGAGTGCTTCAAATGTTCGCCCCGACCCGGGACGCTTAATGAAGTATCGGTGACCCAAGTCTGGTGACCCTGAGACCCTAAAGTGACACAAAAAGAAAAAAAAAGGTGCCTTTTTGGCACTTTTTTGCTGATTTTGCAACAGGATCGGCAATCTATGCAAAACAGAAATACGGGGTTTTGGATGGAAAAGTCTACACGAGTTAGTCAAATTCACAAGTATTACGGGGTTTTGGAAGGGAAATGTTACATGGGTTAGTTAAATTAACGGGTATTACGGGGTTTTGGAGGGGAAGGGTCACACGGTTTAGTTTTATTAACGGTATTACGGGGCTTTTGGAAGAGGAAGGTAACACGGGTTAGTTAATTTCACGGTATTACAGGGTTTTGGATGGGTTAGTTAAATTCACGGGTAATACGGGGTTTTGGATGGAAAAGTCTACACGAGTTAGTTAAATTAACGGGTAGTACGGGGTTTTGGAGGGGTAAAAATATTCGCGTTTTGCTTAATTTCCTGTCCGTAGGACGGGCTTTCAGCTAGTTTTATCATAACATCCATTGGGCATAACTCTTTTCCTCATGTGCTTAGCGGCCTCCCCAAACGGTACGAATTGTCTCATTATACATGAGTTGGGCACGAAGTCCGAAAGTACATAAGTCAAAAACAAGTTCACTTTAGCCGAAAGAACGTTACCTATTACAAAAAGTGCTTCAAAATTGGCGGCTTCGAACGTTCTGGTAATGAAGCTTTATAGATTAAAATTTTCATATTGAATGAATGAATATAAATTGAATCTAACGTTGTGTCTTATCTACTCACACATGAGTAAAATATCCACACATATCGCGTTAACTACTACATAGAATCTATAACTCTGCTGATCAGAAATGCTACACTGTGAATTATGCATACCAATAAACGAAGGAATAAAGGATGAGTTCTCGGTAGAAATGCTCGTAACGTAATTGAGATTTTCAACTAATATATTTACTTAGCATATAGATTAGCATATATCCGGACAATAATTCACCCGCTACAGTCAGTCGCTCCATTGGCACAGACCAGGCAGAGATCCGCCGTCGCTTCGCTAGGAGCTGAGCTCGCTCCTAGCGAAGCGACGGCGGATCTCTGGTCTGTGCTCCATTGGCAAAACTCCAAGTCCAAGTCTATATTAATTGAATTTAGATGTGTAGAAGAGTAATAATAAATATATACTTTTGACATGAATCCAGACAATTTTACCCGGTTCAGTCGCTAAACTGACAAACCTCAATGGTAATTCAAGTGGAGGATTTTGATTTGACCTAAAAATGTGTCAATTAGGAATGACATGAGCCATATTTTTAGTTTGAATGTAAATACAGGCGTTTTATTCATGAGTGATATATATTTGAGATGCATACACGTTTGGTTGAATTTCAATAAAGCCTTTAATAAACAATTGTAAACATATAACAGCACAATTAAGCCTGAATAATTTAGACAACGTCAGAAGAATATCAACTAAATAGGGGAAAAGAAACTTGTAGCAAAACTCAAGAACCAGTAGAACAATAGTGGACGTACATTTACTCCAGAAAAACTGAGATTGGTTAAGTTCAATTGAGAATATATAAGATATGAGATGAATGAAGAATTGTAAAGTTCGAAGATGCACGACAAATATGAATACAGATAAGAAATTGCAGCGCAAAAGTCTGTTTCAGATACAATAGTAGAACCTAAGAGTAATAAGTACTTAGGTTATTTTCTCAAGAATTATTGTGAATACTATAATCAAGGCAAGCCGTTAGCCGTTGGTATTTTCTACGTCTAATTATGCATAGGAAAAGCATATATTGCAAGTATTAATATATGAGGACCTTTACGACAAAGCTTTTTCATTATAATTGTTACAAGATCTGTTTGAGGACTAATGTAATGTATAATGTATGTAGTAGGCACGTAGGTAGTGAAAATAGTAAAAGTAGAATTGAGTCCCCGTTTCTTAGCATAATAGCTGTTCTACTCACTAATTCCAACTAGAATATCTAGGACCTAAAGCATTCACATCGCAGTATGGCAGCACTTGGCAGCACTCAAGCCCTGATGAATATTGGCAACTCAAAACATTTCATATTTGTAAATTGTAAATAAGAAATAAAATATAAATTGTACTCTCATCTCATGTCTCAACTTGAGGAAGGAAATAAAAATGGCTAATCGTAATAAGTTCTCAAATGGAAATTGACAGATAGTAATGTAGGGTCTGTGGTCTGTGGAAAAAGTAGTTCGAAACTATATTTAAATACTCATAAATTATATTGTGTTTCGAATTATCAGCTAGGAGTCAGGAACAGACGGGGGTCTTTCTCAATTTAAATCTGACACCATTTAGGCAGTGGCAGTAGCAACAATTTGAAAGCTGAACTTTGAACTTTGGTTGCTTAAGTTGCTTTCTTGGCCGACTCTCCTTTCAATTTCTGACCAATTGCTGCAGCCATGTCTATTCCAGTCAATCCCTTGATGGCAGGATTCAAACTTCCGATTGTTTTGGTCAATTCCCCAACAAGACTCGAGCCATCTGAAACACATTTGAAAAAAAAATTGTTTTGATTTGGGGTCTAATTGGCGCAAACTCTTCCCTTCCAATTTGTTCTGGCAGATGCAAGGATACAATATGTATGAATAAGCGTAGAGCGTGCATAGAAACGAGAATAAACAATCGACTTACCTTTATTTCCTCCAATGATGACGATTTCTTGAGTCCTGGCCAATGGAGCAGACACTTCGGCTGCAATTTGTGGGAGGGCTTGGGCAATCATTGCTGTAATCTAAGGTTTTGGACAGAATTGAATAACATTAAATTAAGCCAGCAACGCCGACATGTCCACAGGAGTGGTTTTGAATGATTTACTTACACCAGCATTTCCAAAGCCCGAGTATGCTGATGCCTTGAGTCGCATTGCTTCTGCCTGAGCCTTTCCCACTGCAGCTATTGCTCCAGCTTCAGCCTCACCAATTTTCCTGATTCTCTCCGCCTCGGCTCGAGCTTCCTCCAATGTTTGGGTTCGTTTTCCTTCAGCGACACATTGAACGCGAAAGGCCTCGGCTTCTGCTGGAAGCTTCACAGAAGCCACCAAGTCTCTTTCCTTCCGCTGGACCTCCTGCTCTTCAACTTCAACCATCTTCCTTCTTTCAATCACATCACCCATCATCTCCTCCTGCTTTAATTTCTGACTCACTTTGGCTGAAGCTAATTCGGCCGCCAGTGCAGCCCTGAAATCAAACACATTGTCTCAGGTTAAACATTCGCTTCGACTAATTCTAAGGTACGAAAAAATCAATATTGCTTACTCGGCTTTCGCCGTGTTAATTTCTTTATCGAAGGCCGATTGTTGAAGTTTGAATACACGAAAGCAATCTTCTACTTTTGTATCGGTCGAGTATTTCACATCCATGGCAGCTTTGTCACATTCGGATTCCTGGACACAAGCACAGATCATCATTAGTTTCAAAACTCAAATTATTGTAGACCATACCAATAAAGGAGTAAAGTTGTATCCACTTACTCTGATTCCTGCATCCCGATTCGCTTGAGCCACCCCCACATCAGCATCTCTTTTCACACAAGCCTAAAGAACATAGGAACATTACCTATTATAGAAGGATGCATTGAACTAACGCAGCATGCCTCAGATCAGATGATTACTTGAAATAAATACAAATCAATACATGAAACTATGAGGGTAGAGCCGAGAAAGGTCAATTACCGTCTGTGCTCGACCTAGAGAACTCAAATAGTCCACATCATCCTCAACATCTTTAATAGTAAAGGACAGAATTTCGATCCCCATCCGACCCACATCGGGAGCTGCAACTTCTCGCACTAAAGCCTATGGTTAAGGAATTAAATTAACTCCAATATATAGTTACTGAACTTCTCTTCATTCCTAAAAAAACAAAGGAACTGCATCCAGCAGCCTTGTTCATATATCTATGGTAAGAACCCAAATTCTAATTAGGTTTCCATTTCATGGTTTGAGTTTGAGCAGAACATAGAACATCTACTACAATGTTGATACTAAATAGTAAATAAATAGTCTGAAGGTGGGAGTGAAAATAGGAGAAAACCAATTAAGAAACTCACTGCAAATTGGTCACGATCCCTGTAAACCTCTTCCACTGTCAAGGTTCCTGTGTAAAAATACATAAATAGATGTAAGTAAAGTGTAGTACGGACTGTAAATTCCATATCCTCCCAAACAACCATAAAAGTAATCACAATCCCAACTAATCTTGGGTGCTAATCTCAAGCCGACACAATAGACTCTCGCATCTCCCTTCATCTCTCCACTTCAAATTCAAATAGCATTTAGCCAGAGTACAGTACTTGCTCCTACATACATTAGCGTCACTACAGAATACATAGATCCCAATCCCAACTTGAGTGAATGTGTTTGAGAGGAGGACAGAAGTCCCGTTCCTCCCGCATTAGACTCCGCATATTCGTCCATAGCATGTAGAAACAATAAGGTAAGCGGGAGACCAATGCCCTCAAAAATGGAAAATAAACCTAGGATATTATTTGCCTCCAAGCATGCATACCTCCAGTTACAAAAAGCTTCCACTTGAACTATTTATGACTAAAAAGGTAATAATTTGTACTCTAAGCTTCGCGACAGGTAGAAAAAGCCTATATTTGTAAGTAGCTGCTTGAAGAGGTTCAGTTTTATTTGACAAAATAGTAGCATGTAAGTTGATACAAGCATGAAGCATTAAATGTAGTTTTAATGTTTCATCTTACTACAAGAAACTTATTTGTAAGCTACGCTTTGCCAGACCGAATGAGAGAGTCAGTCATCATATTCAGTTGACACACACAAGTCGTAACAACTTCGGTCTTCCTAACGTTAATTCTATTTCTCCACTTAGGTGCATAACGGCTCATTACATACACATGCACTACTCGTAACTTATAATAATAACAACGGTTCACCTACTCCCGTAAACATTGTAATACCTACGTTAGCCGGCAAATAAGCGGAAAGTGTATCTGAATTGTGAGGAATAATGGTGAGTTGAGAGAATGACGAGTGTGGTACACTTAATTCTGACTGCACTCTGGTTACTGCCCATTCCCTTGGCCTACATTGGATACGAGAAGTACCATGAGAATGATCCGGAAGCAAGGCCAATTACGAGTAGCCAACTGGACAGCGTCTATGATTTCATTATTGTGGGCGGAGGATCTGCAGGTAAGGAATAAGTACATTGAATTCTACAAAATCCGACTCACTGACACAGGACTGGATGAGCCATAATTCTGTGTCTCTTTCCACCAGGTGCAGTTATAGCCAATCGTCTGAGTGAGAATCCTGACTGGAAGATCTTACTACTGGAAGCTGGAACAGATGAGCCGGAGGCTGTTTCCAATGTTCCTGCATTGGCGGGGTATCTCCAGCTAAGCCGGATCGACTGGCAGTACAAATCAGAGACAATGCCCACTGCATGTTTGGGATTAACTGGAGGGCGGTGAGAATGTTTGAATACTTTCTGTGACCTCTGACTTCAATACAAATGGAGCTCATA
>JAQFXY010001541.1:0-10109 GCA_034693865.1 Ceratophysella sigillata | reverse complement strand
GGTTTTAGGCATTATTGCTTAGGTATTATTGGTTTAGGCATTGTTGTTTTAGGTATTATGACATGGACCCCCTAATAAATGCGTAGCATGCATTTGATTTGAGCAGACGGTGTTGGGACAAAATAAAATACTACTGAGAAATATTTGAAAATGCAATTCAATTTTGTTTATTTTTTGTACTGTGCAGGTATGCTGATCGGAACTGGTAGTTGAAATTATGTGGGAGAAAAATAATAAGAGCTGATAAACAATTCGCATGGTGGAACAGATCTTGCCTGACACCATCATCGTCCACACCTTCAAAAGGAAGCAGAAACAAGTTGTGACTTGTTTCAAGATCTAGCTATAGGATGTCCCATCGTAATCGAGGTCGTTCAAGTGCTTCTTGGAAGGCAGGAGGAACAGGAACATCAAAAACAAAATTCAAGGGTTCTCGTGATGACGACAGGGAGAGGGTTAGGGATAAAAGTGAAACTTCCCTCCGGGATCGGGATGAACATAGAGGTCAGGGAAATGGTAATTTATCATTCAAAATGTAGTAGCATTTTGTCCAAATTAATTTTGATCTGGTTTAGATTCAAAATTCAGATTTATTCACCATTGAATTCACAAATTGGTGATTGCCGGTTGAATATATCTGTGATGCTTTAAAAAAAAAGTCATCATTATATTTTGTATTGATTACAGGAAGAAGTTCACCTGCATACAGTCAATCTAGGTCGGACAATAATAAAATCTCTGCTCAAGCCCGTATTTTAGCGAAAGTAGACACACTGGAGGGTTTCAAAAAGGCTTGCCAGCAAATTCAAGATTTACTATTTTACTCTGAAAATAAGTCGTACATGATTCGATTCTTTTCCTGTCTCACATATCACTTCCAGGAAGCCTTCAAGGGAATAACTAGTAAGCTCGTTCGTATTAAATTTCTTGTATGGTGGTATTGGGGCTTCCGTTGATTTTATTTAGCAATGGTTTGCTTTACGCACAGTGAGTTCTTGGAGAGACGCAGGCGTCAAGGTTTATGGAAAGTTCTTCAGTACCGTCTATATTGCTATGGACTCCCAATGTTATGTCGTTTCGAATTGGCTACTGGAAAGGCTTGAGAAGAAATGCGAGAGGAAGTCTGCAGTTGGTCGTGTTGTTTATGACACTATTCTTGAGGTGAGTTACTTCCGCCATTGTAATATTTGTGATTCTTTTGTTTTCTGAACGGTTTGCCATGCCTCTATTTTATGTGTTGGATTCAAATTCCTACTCTAATACATTACAGGCCATTTTGCATTTAAGCAAGCCCCATACTGTGACCTTGACATCCTATCTCTTGGAAGTTCTTGATGAAGTTGCAACAGCTGAACTATTCAAGAGGTTTTGTTCAATTTACGCATCCTGTCTATTGCATAATAGGGAAACTCCAAAATCGAATTTTGAAGTAAGCAGCTACAAGAAAGTAAGAGCATGCAAGAAATTTTCACAGACATAGATAAGCATGGGTCATGTTATGGTTGTTTTTCCATCTACAGAGCTTTATTGATATCGTCTTGGGCTGGATGGTTGATGAGAACGAGCAAATGCTTGGAGAAGTTCATATTTACTGCTACGACCTAATACTACATTTGGAGCCATATTTCAGAGGGGATGTAGATTATGTTATGTCATACATCACAGATCTCTTAAAAGAAATTGACATAACAGTCGATGTCGTACCCTTGAATCTTTCGCGTCTTTTTCGTATCATAAAGTAAGAAGTTGATCATCTTGGCTAGCCCTTTTTGCGTCATTGTAACAAACTTCTCTTTGTTTGCGAAGAGCAATTTCAGCGTTCCTCTCTTTGGGCATACCACTGGACAAGGAAGTTGTCAAAGATTATATGGAGCAACTCTACGCAAAAGTCAATAGTGTACTTACTCTAGAAACTTTCTCTGACGTCCACACGAGTCCTGCATGTGATGTTCTTATTCAATCGAATGAGCTTTTTGCTCTATGTCAAGGAATTGAAGGGCCAGAAATGAGAATCTTTTTGCAGGTAAGTCATATTTCCTAATTGCCGGAAACTAGTCTTGGTAGAAGATATTAATCTCGGTTTCTATATATAGGCTCAATTAGCCATGTTTCGAGACCCCGAGGGACCACAGGACTGGCCAAAAGATTATTTGAGAAAGTTTATTGCAGGACTATCTTGTTGGGTTGAGACAGTGTCATTTCAAGCTCAGCCCAGTGAGGAAGTTAAGGAGATTCTCCTTGAAGTTATGCCATTTCTTGACAAAATTCAACCATTCTTGTCGACACAAGATCAATTTCATACAATGAAAGTCGTGCATGGCCTTCTTCGTACTCGATGTATATTAGTTCTTCAAAAGATTTACGAGTGGGTTGTGAACAAGCTCAAAGTTGAGCCTGGTCTTGAAACCAGTGGTGACCGTCAAGGTTACCAATTTTCTAAAGATGTTGACCTCGTGCTGCTTGTCCTTGCGTACTTATCTGACATAGGTAGGTTTTGGTTTATGTAAAATGGCAATTTGTCAACTGGGATAAGTGTCTCAATTTCTATGAGTCGAGTGATATTTATTAATGTAACTGATTTTCAATTATGTTCCAGCTACAAATAAATCTGGCTCAATACTGTCGCTGTGGGCCCTGAATCCTTCCATTATTGACCTGCTCTTGTCACTTGTTCATGAAATGGACGGAAAGGTCGACTATCGTGTGCGGTGCTGTTCGCTAGAGTTGCTCAAGTCCCATTCTATTGCTCATTCACATTTTGTTTCAAGTATATCTTCAGCGAAAACATATTTGGCTGAATCCCCTGCTCAACGGTATAAAGAAATTGTTAATTCACTATTAAGTCCTCAAAATTAACGTTTGGTAAAGTTTGTGTAAATAAAGAACGCTTATTTCTACAGGTTTCTTGCCTCATTGATGAACTTTTGGATTCAAATGATACGGGAAAACGACTCACGCTGGAATACATGGGTCTTTGACTGGGTCTCAATATTTCTGAAAACGTCCGCATCCTATGTTTCCAATCTGTTGGAGACTTGTAGTGATTTCTACATTGCAATCTTAAGAGAATTCACAACTAACTCATCACTGAGAAACCAATTGGGGACTCTCATGCATTGGATGGCACAGGATACACATTATAAAACATCGGTAAGTTCCTTTACGGCACTGCGAGGAATCCGTTTATTTTAATTATTTTTTAATTATTTTAATTATTTGTCGGGCAAGCAATTATTGAGTTTGTATTTTTTATTGTTCCAGGAACTTATTCTAGGAATAATCAGAGAAACCTGCCTCCGAATTCTGCTAGACAACAATACTACCGAGAGTACAAAGACCCAATTCTCCTCAATTTTGACGCTTTTGCCGAGTGTAATTCTCCTCCAGCCCGAATTCGACGACTCAGCTGCTTTTTTCAACGCAGAGCCTGAAGAGAGTCTTGGAATTGAATTCAGCGAAGAAATTGAAAGTATGACACATCCTGAATTTGCACGGTTTCTGCTCGAGTTATTCGTTCAAGATGCGGACAAAGAGCCATCCACACCAACACGGGTCACAATAAAATCAGCGGTGGACTTTCTGATTCGTCTAAAATTGAAGACGGTCGTTGGTCGTGCACAGGACTTTTTTGGTCAACTCCAGCAAATCTTTCGAAGAGCACGCAAAGGTGGTCCACAGCTCCCATTCTGGAAACTGGAGTTTGTATACGAACTGGAAAAGAAAATCATTTTGTGTATCAATCAGAGCGCATTCCTGCCTTGTAGCGTTCCTGAGGTTCGTTCAGTTATTTCATTTCAGCATTTTAATTATAAATCGGACCGAGGTGAAAAATGGTTTGATTAATCTACAATCTAAAATTAATCTAAACTGTTATTTCAGCCAACACGTTCGTTTTACGTAACAAATAAGAAACCGTGTTTGGAATGGCTCAAGAGACTGGTGCCTGATTTAATTGAAATCGCCCTGAGCTTAAGATGCTATTCAATGGCCTACTACTATTCAACTTCTTTGGGAGACGATTCCAAGGCTAAGATGGCGTTGCTAGAAATGGAAGGTATGATACAATGAGTGGTTCCTCTACGTTTGAACTATCGAAGTAAACTATTCCTTACACAAATTTTTTGAATAGATGCCGAGGGATTGAAGGGTATGGGCGAATTTGGAGGTTACTACTACCTCAAAGGCGAGTACGAAAAATCCGAAGCTTTGTTGAAGAAAGGTTCGGAAGATCCAGCATCAGTAAACGCTTTGAAGGCGACTCTTCTGAAACGAACAGACGCAATTCTGAATCGAGCCGCAGCATCACTGGAACAATGGCCTGAAAATTCAAAACATTCCTCAGAATCCGTACCTAACCCCAAGGCTCTAATTGAATCACTGCTCAAACTCCCAGGTGGTTCCGTTAAAACCTTTGTTAACGTGCAGTTAGACATACTTCGAAATGTTCCAAATCTACAGATCCGTGGAGGCGTAGAGAATTTTTGTAACCTTAACTTATTCGAACTACTTAAAGTTGAGGAAATTGCGCAAAACTCCAAAGGATTTACTCTAAACGAGAAACAACGGATTCAGACGTTCAAAGTAGATCGCATGATTCAGCACGGGAATTTGGAATATGCTCGATCCTGGCTTACTCGTAATAGTTGGGATGACACAAGAAACAACCTGGAAAAGAAAGTGCTGGCCAGAGCAAGCACGTATAAGATTTTTGGTGACTTGCTGTACAAAGAAGAGGACTATGCTAAGTCCGCCAGCCTGCTCTCTTCCGTCTATGAAACGGTTCAGAATGACACGAACATGTACGGCTCAAACTCACCGCATCTCTCGAATGAGTTCAGAGCCATTGCCTACTTAGACTTTGCACAGAAAATTAAACAATCTGATGTTTTCTTCCATCATATAACTCTGACTAGTCCGCAACTTGCTGAGGCTTTCGATGGGAAAAATCAACTTCTCCAGTCCTTGTACGAAAGGTCACGGGAATCCGCTCGATCCTCTTCAGCTCAACTCAAAGTTGACGCCTGGTATCAATACGCTACCTTTGCCTATGACCGTAGCGACGACGATGAAATCACGCACATTTTGAAAGAAGTTTTGAAATCAAACGCACTTCACTCCTACGCGAGTTATATCAAATGGAGTCAGAAATCAATCGGATCGAAGCAGTCCAAAGCCAAGATCATGGTGGCAATGATTCGGCTGCTCAAGCTTTATCACCAGGGACACAAGTTCATTCCTGAAGATCTTCTGACTAATGACAATTGGCTCCTTCTATTACCCGAACTGGCAAAAGTTGAAGAATTGAGACCCTATCTCCTCCTTCGTTTCCCACAAGAAGCATCCGTTCTCATTGCAACGTTGGAGTACGGGAAGAAATTTCGAGGGTTTACGAGCCGACGCGCTGTTTTTGACCCAGCTACATACGCTTTCACTGAAGCTAGTGAGGAGGCGTTTCAGCTTCTAGCACCATCCGCTAAAGCTAATGTTGGTCAACCCCAGAATTTTCCTCTTGACGCGGAGAAAGAGAAAACGTATGCTGACGCTTCGTGCTTGGCTGTTGTTCGAGAAATTGAGCGTGTGGGAACAACGAGGGAAGAAGTGTGGGCTTCGGCCATTCAACGCATCAGTGCGGACTGGGTAAAGCGGGTAAATATTCTCAGGAAAGACGTTGCACGGGACAGGGGCAAGAATTTTGGAAAAGTTGAAGCTTATGTGGGGCCTGTAAGTATCATTGTTATCGAAATTGTGGAAACTAAATATCCAAACGCGTTTGTGGGTGGATGTATAATTAATGTTCATGTATTACAGCTTTTGAATTACCTTACTCAACTCTGGGAACAAACACAAGAAGGAAACACGCCGGCGGATGTCGCCTTCATTTGTCGATATAGTAAGTCGTTATAGTTATTGTTTGTATGTGATCAACACCATCTGGTATTTGGTCAGATCTAAACAATTTTCCGATTAACTACGAGGCGCTCTGAGCGATATTTAGTGATTACGTGCACCAAAGGTTTAAAACAACACTATATTTCATGCAGGTAACCGGATCAACGAAATCGTCTCTTCACTGAGAACCTGTAGTGATGCGGACGCATTGTGGTTCATTTATGAGCAAATAATGACATTGTCAGGAAATTTGGAATCGTCAATTAGTTCCAAACTCTTGCTTGTCAACTTGTCACCGTTTCTGGCGAAATTCGATTTTACCAACTGCTCACCTTCAATAAGTTTGCCAGGATTTACTCGAAATGTGACAGTGGTCGGCGTTCAGCCCATTCTAACATGTCTGCCAACCAAATCCAAACCGAAGAAAATGGCATTTCGGGGTTCAGATGGAAAACTGTATGAGTACCTTATCAAAGGGAACGAAAATCTGAATATCGATGCTGGAATTATGCAACTGTTAAAAATTGCTCAAGAGTTTAGTGGATATTCGACACGTTCATACTCTGTCACACCCATTGGTATGGAAATTGTAGTGCATATTCGGGTAAATCGATTAACTTGGCAGGGCTTGATTTAATTCATTGACTGAATATTGTAGGTGAGCGTGGAGGACTTATACAAATTGTCAAAAACGCAGTACCTCTTTTCGTCCTCTATAAGAAGTATCTTCGCAGGACAAACTTGACTGAAAGACCGTCAGAGATGTACTGGAGGCTACTGAATAATTTAGGATATTCTGACCGTGCTGACCCTGAGGGTCTAAAGAATGTGTTTACAGAACTTGTAAAGGAAACGCCTTCAGAGCTAATCCAACGGTTAGTGTTCCAGAATTTCCAATCAAATAATTTGAAGTTTATTATTTTTAGTCAATACTGATCTGGGTTTTGTTTATTACAGGGAGTTGCTGCTTTGTGCCGAAGACACGCAAAGCTGGTATCGTTCAATGGGACATTTCACGAGAGACTGTGCAATGGGCTCGACGCTTGGTTACGTCGTGGGTCTTGGAGACAGACATTTGGATAATATTCTTCTGAATCCTCGGCACGGCTATTTGATACATGTCGACTTTAGTATACTTTTTGGAAAAGGGAGATCTCTGAAAATTCCAGAACTTGTACCATTTCGCCTGAGTCAAAATATGATAGCGGCTCTGCAATACCCCGGAGTAACAGTAAGTTTAAATGCATGAACAGGATGAAAACATGAGACGAGTTGCGGATAAAGTTCTTGTATTTTGATTATAGGGTGCATTTCGCGTATACTTGGACAAACTTTTACGTCAATTCAAAAACTATGAAGATGTGGTCATGTTCTTCGTCAAAAATATTGCTGGAGCTAGCCTGCTAGAAGAACGCTTACCGATTGACCCCGAACCTTTACTAAGGGCTGAAATTCAGTCCACTTTCGAGTTGCTCCGACTTCGCATTGGAAACGTGTGGAAGATAATGGAAATACTCATGTAAGAGTGTAAACCGTTAGGCTAAGCGTGTTATCTTTATTCATGTGCAGGCTAACATAAGCTATTTTCTACAGAAAGGAGATATCCGAATCAGTTTCATCCATACTTGACGTGAAGCCGAATAATGTGTGGAATGCAAATACTGGAATACATGCAGGAGATCGCCTCAAGAAGAAACTCTACCGCTGGCGTCGGCTGCTAGCCAACTTGGACCCACTCATTCAATTCTTAATAAATAATACGAAGCCCACTGGAGGTGTGGCCAACTTCCACCAAGTTGTGAACCTCTCGTGGAACATGTATATCACGCCATTCTGGTGTCATTCGCACATTGACCACCTTGTCTCCATGAAAAATCTGTACAACCATAATTTTCGTGAGTGAACTAATTCATATTTCAATTAATTATTACCATCAATGTATTGACCCCATGTATATTTCCTCCTAAAGAATTGACTGAAGCGACACTCCAGGCCCTACTCCTTCATTTGCCGGTAGCAGGTGCGGCTATAGAACTCAATCCTGCGGTTTTACTCTATTCTGGGGAACAGGCTGTTGATATCCAGAAAACAGAGGCAGTGGTTCATACAGTTAGGAAGAGAATCTTGTCGTATGATCCGTCAATAGTAAGTTTGTATTTGAAGCAGATTGTATTTACTATTGCTGCGAATATCTCGGCACTGATGACTTACGTTTTGTGTTTACAGGCCAAAACATTGATTGATCAGGCGACTAATCATGACAATTTAGCACAGATGTATGAAGGATGGACAGCTTGGGTATAAAAGGTAGACGCTCCAGCTATTATGTGCATAATTTAAATTATGTGTACCAGTAAACCGAAACATACCAGTAATTATTATTGTGTGTGCAGGTAACTATATGATAATTGGGAAAAAACCAGGAAGAAACTTAAGACTACCCAGTTGATATGTTCCTACATATGTGGTCTCAACATCTAAGTAAGTATCACAGATCTGTACCTACATATTACTATAAAAATAGAAACACGCTGAAAATGGGTTGTCTTGTTTATAGTGCATACAGCATCCAGGGCTCGGCATAAAGCGTCCATGATTGCTTCACGCGCCCCGCCCGGGTTGACATTCTTTGGAAAGGAAACAAAAAGTGTCAAACACAACATCAGACGTCATTCTCCAATCTGATTCACTGGAGCTAAAACTACAGTACATTCATCCATCGGCTAAATGAGTTTATAATTTAGTTCTTGAGTTAATAGGCACGTTTCAATTGGAATTGTATCTACTGGTCAGCACTCGCTGTATATCTCCAGCCTTAGTACGCGTTCTGCATTAGTGAAAATGGAAAGTAGTAGTACTTTACTCATATTTTCGATTACTCAAGATAACTGCAGTAAAGATCGGTAAGGGGGACACCCGGTTTAGCGTTGTGGATTTCATACACATGTTAGGCTGAAGGAGGTAGCTGTTACACTGGGCTAGCGTTTAGTTAATATGGAATCGGGCTTAGCCGGCCTATTTTTTCATGTACTAGCTCACCTCGTCCCTCTTATTCGATCTTCATTGTAAGTACAGGGTATAGTAAACGATCTTCATTTCAGCTCATTAATTGCTTGTGGCATATTCAAGTTTTATCTTTTATTTACAATACAAGTCTTGGTAGTCCTTGTCTATTTGTCTTTAATAATTTTGTTATTCGGCATAATAAGTATTTACACAATCTTCACAATTCTTCGCTACTACAATTGTTTCCTATTTTCAATTTAATAAAGATGATTTACGTTTTCAGCAATTCAATGATTTTCTACGTGACGTGGACTTTATAATTAAATTTTAAGATAACAAGAACTGACTACTTCTTTGGTGGAGGTGTTTGTGGCTGCGTTGGTGGAGTCAAAGGGACAGTTTCTGAAGCGGCTGGACTGCCATCACGAAAGTTTGGAAACTGCTCCCATGGACTAGTTAGATCAAACTTTCGAAACTCTTGTGCCAACTCCAATGGCTCAACCACAACCCGCTTCACTTCATCATCGTACCTTACCTGTAATTATAATGCTCCTTCAGTCTCAAAACAACACTCTCAAGCAAGCACATGACAAATGATCAATACAAGCTTATTTCGCAATCTTACCTCAACGTAGCCAGTGAGCGGAAAGTCCTTCCTGAATGGATGCCCTTCAAACCCGTAGTCAGTTAAAATCCGACGAAGATCTGGATGATTTGAGAAGAAGACACCGAACATGTCCCAAATCTCTCTTTCATACCAGTTGGCTCCTTTGAAAACGTCATTGAGCGACTCAATTGGAGTCAGCTCGTCCGTGTAAGTTTTGACCCGGATTCGTGAATTGAAACGGAGCGATAAGAAATTATAAATAATCTGTAACGGAAATTAGAACTCAAACAATTAGAAAACAAGCACACACCTCGAGATAATTCCGATAAACATTTCTACTTTGATTTACCTCAAATCGATTGCTACGAGCAGGAACATCCATCCCAGCAATGTCCACAATATTAGTAAACTGACATGTATGATGTCCCTTCAGAAATGAACAGACAGGAATCACTCCTTCCGGTACAATGAGAAGTTCCAACTCATTTCCAGCCGTAATTTGAATCTTTTGAATATACTTAGGTAGACACTCAGCCACGTAGGACCCAAACTCACTCAATTGCTGTCGTTCCACCGCAGAAATCTTGATCACAGCAGCTGTAAAAGT
>JAQFXY010001540.1:0-10109 GCA_034693865.1 Ceratophysella sigillata | reverse complement strand
TGAGGTGATAAAAAATGATAAATATCAGGTTTTTATCAGGTGATAATTATCGGGGTGGTAGAAAGTCGAAACCCTGGTTGTACCTAGTTGTGTGCTTGGCACTGGTTTGTGGGCCGCTAGTTTATGAATAAAGCTCTGCAAATGGATCCGCTGAGCTTGAGGACATCTGATCTCTGACAACGGATGAGAGGAACTCGTGAGACATTAAAAGGCACCGACGCCCCACCACGTAGAAAATAATTGAACCATTGACGCTCTGAGATGGTCGTCGTGCCCGGGAAAATTTTGTGACGAGTCAAGCCCAAAGCACTCCATGGAATATGCAAGGCTGAACGACGGTCAACGTTGCTCCTTGCCTTCTTGGCTTCTCTCTCCTACAATCAACAGTACTTTGCGCTTACCTCTTTCTTCCTTCTGAAATCTTGTCTGCGTATTCTGAGAGGCCAAGATGCTGCGTTCCTGGAAGGTTCTGACTCTGGCCATCCTGGTGAAGATCTTCTTAACACAGACGTTTATTTCGCCTTGGAATCGGAGCACATCCCAACCTCCTGGTCAAATGATTTTAAGTGTCACTTCGGCCACTATCACCTTCATTCCCCACGTTCACGCCCCGATGACAAGAGCCACTGACGAACAACGGATCCCGCTCATCAAGATCCTTTACGGGTATGCTTTTTACTTTCTCATAACAAGTTAGTGATACGTATTCACAGACACTTTACGAGTCATTTACCCATGCTCGTGCACGGGTGGCGGGATGGACTCTACAGTTGGTTCTGTAGTGTAAGCCGTATGTCTGGTAGGATGTATATGAAAGTGTAATGACAATGACGCTCCTATAACCATAAACTATGTCAAACGACATTCCTTCGTCTCATTCCGTAATGAGTTGAGCTAATAGCTGGCGCTTTGGCTCTCACAGAGTGGCTCTGCTTGTTGTTGTTTTTTGAAATTGTGTTTGTGAAATTCCAGAAGGTCGTGGAGCGGTGTGTATCAAGACTTACACGTGGGTCTGGTGAAGGAGGTTCCAAGGTTGCGTGTTGACGCGAGACGCTACACCGCAGCTGGTCGTTATGCAATCCTTGTAGGGCTCCTGTTGGTAAGCAATTGCACCTGTGCCAACAAAACCCTGATTGTGATCATGGTTACTGATGACTGACCTATGAACAAAACTACATATGGTAATACTTATGATTCGAAGGAATGTAGTCCTGGCTCATCGGTCTAGCTCTTTAATTGCACGACTTTTTCAAGTCGCGTAATACGAGAATCCATCTAGGCGAATGAGACAGGTTTGGAATAGCTTCCGGTCAATTACTGACACTCGCCCTATATCCCACAATCCCACCAGAAAATAACAATAACGTTCGATGGCTAGGTTTTTTATTTTGTTTGTTGCTTCCCGGCTAATCATATTAGATGTCGGTGTTTTATTTTCTATGCCTGAAATACACGTGAATACGGTCGAAGCAGTAAACAGGGATGACAATACTGTACTTATGTCGCTTTGGAATGCGAGACGAAAACTAAGTTCTAACCAGACCAGCTAGGTTAGGTATTTATGCTGTTATGTATAATGTATAACTATATACAATATACAATGCTTATAAACATTTTAAAAATATTAATTACCCTAGTCGTTCAGCTGAGTTCAGGATTGAAATCCTGTTAATGTGTTACGACAACCATATTAGCGAACATTCCAGGCTTCCTGTATTACGCATAAGTCAACACTTATAATTGGAAGCCAAGTAAGTGTCCCTTTGGCTAGGCTCCGAAAAACTGCTTCATTGGGCTGTACTTGGGACACGGCTCTACATGGTTGAGCAACATGAAGCACCTGTGCTGCCAGTTATACATGTTTATAAGCGCGTCTAGTATAAAGCGTGACCGCTACCAATTAGATGCATCCAAATATACAGCCGGCGTTTAATCTCAAAACTGTGAACGAAAGACAAACAGGACAATTATATAATGCCCGACAAGTCGGTCCTAATAAAGGGTAGTAAGTAATACGAATCCACGACGGTTCATAGTGAGACAATTCATAGTGGGACAATTCATAGAGTGTCCAATTCGTAGTGGCCACAGTTCATAGTTGGCCCAATTCATAGTAGTGACAGTTCATAGTTGCACCAATTCATATTAGCCCCAGTTCATAGTCGGCGACAATTCGTAGTGTGACAATTCATAGTTTTAAAACATTGTACATTTTACTTATATTTGTAGGTTATTTGGTGCTGCACTGAATACACTACGACAAAGGCCAGAGGAAGGTGTTTTACTGAAAATTACAAAGTCATTTTACATTCGCATAATCACTATACCACGCTCCTAACCATGCTGCTATTATTGTCTTAAAAGTGTTAAAATTTTTTTTTACATTCATTTGATTCTCTTTAAATAATAATAATTTTTAATTAACAATTTTTTTTAGAACTATGAATCGTCACACTACTACTATGAACTGTCGCTACAATGAATTGGTGCAACTATGACCTGTCGCCACTACGAATTGGGCCAACTATGAATTGTCGCCACTATGAATACCACTACGACTGTCAAGAGTCAGAAGGCTGAGAACCGTACAGTATTCATTTGTTTATTACTATTTTTTTTAAATCATGATTTAAACGCTTCGGCTTTTGAATCTACAGATGACGGCTCAGATGCTCGGGTTCGGATATCTTCTCTTGCGATTCAATCCAGCGGTGCGGTACAAAGTTTGTATGTTTCTAATGGTTGCCATTACCGGGATGGGTACGCTTCTCCTGGAACATAACTATACTGTGGGGGCTTTCGAAATCTATTTTAATGGTACATCCTTGTGTGAATACAATTGGGTTTTCGTTCCATTCTGTTTTTTATTGATTTTTTATCTGAATTTCTTTCAGACATTAAAATTTGGTCGAAATTTGAATCAGGGCGTCTTCCTTCGGTCCAAGAC
The DNA here is from genome assembly GCA_034693865.1 of Ceratophysella sigillata. Lineage (NCBI taxonomy): Eukaryota > Metazoa > Arthropoda > Collembola > Poduromorpha > Hypogastruridae > Ceratophysella > Ceratophysella sigillata. Next base: position 7,162 of record JAQFXY010001540.1, on the reverse strand, counting down.
CTACTCCAGATCATTGCTTGGGAAGAACCTGTGGAGACGGAGACCATTTTTCTATACGACGAAAGGGTTATTATTTTGTGAATATTACATTATTGCCTCGTTTAATCCCCACTTCCTATAATATGCTTGCTACTCATCGTTTTAATTGGTCAATGCGATTTGTATGTGGTTTGGGATTTAGAGATTTGAGAAGTTAATCTGATATAATATGTTTATTTTAGAATTTCTTAGCTGTCCTTTTCTATTTATTTGATGATCCATTAAACTAGATTAATAGTCATTTAAAGCATAACAATGCTAACATCATTATTTTTTTTAAATTTCGTTTCGTATATCGAAATACTATAAAACCCATCAAGTGCCATGCCACATGAACTAAACTATGGAAATAAATTAAATTCCATACAAATCGATCTGGTGCAATATAAGCTCTCTGTAATCTGTAATGATGGTAATTCTACAGCATATTTCAATTGATCATCCCAGTCTTGGCAAGGTCTGCTTAAAATTTGGGCATAACTCAGCACTAATCAACGGTATACAAAGATGCTCATAGCAGCCGGTTGTTCCGATATCGTATCTTCATTTAAGAATACCAAAATAAGAATTCTCTGCTAAGATTTTGCCTTTAAACTTTCTTATGGGCGAAAGGCTGGAAGCCTAGTTCACCCGTGAACGTAATACACGTTGCCAAGAGGCGTGCGTGCAGTTCTGTATTATATTTGTAACTGCTTAAATTAAACCGAGAATAAAAGAAGTAATTTAACTTTAGTTTTTGCTATTTCAGGTCTGACGCTCTCTGGGCGAACCTAATTAGTTTCCCTATTACGCACAGTCACCGTCACCGCATGCACTATTGTAGAACAGAATTGGAGTATTTTGTGTACTAGTTGTTACATCGCCTTTCCATTCAGCTCCTAATTGAGTGAAATGAGCATCTAGATCGCCTTCTTCTCCATGAAAACCAATAGGCGTCATTCCAAAGAATGCGAAGGAACAAGCGAGTTACTCATAGCGAGTTGGAGAGGCTTCAGGAGAAAATGGCAGGAAATTTCCATGCGTACTCCCTTAACATTAGCGGATCCGGAATAACTATTTGTTTAGTTGTAAACACGGCTTGTGGTGCCCGTCTAATGAATAATGGTCGCATACATGCAAGTATTTACCAATCTGAGCCGATGTGTTGAAATCATATGAGAGCCCAAGTCAACGGATATAATTAGGTGTGCCCCTCGCATTATGCTGACTTCTGCCTTGTCCTCAAATAACCCATTTTGATCCACCGCATATTTCACTACAATAATAGCCATTTTACCTATATATGAAATAGCTCCAATAGTATATGTTTTCACTGGAGTTCACTCTTTCGATTTCGATATTACTGAAGATCCGTCAGCGAAGCAGCGGATGTCCGTTACGAAAATACACTTCGCTTTTTCCGCCAAATGCACCAGCATACTTTAGCTTCAACCTATACATATACGTTATGTACATATATTTTGTATCACTACACTTTAGGAACGTACAATTGTCCAACAAAAAAGTATTCAAACAAAATTTCAGAGGTAGTAGATGTTTTGGATTAGGGTTCAAAGAGCAAGGTTGTTTACTAGGAAATTCAAAACTGTTTAGCTAATTAGTTTATACTAGGAACAGAACCTCTGAACCGACTCTATTGATTTGAATGCATAGATGGGAATTTAAGAACAGTAGTAGTGCGGTTCGAAATAGGAGCAGAGATTTTGGCCAATTCTATGCAAACTTGCTCTTGTTAAAATAGTGAAGGGTGTCCAGCGCTATTCTGGAGATAGGCTTAATTCGTTACACTAATATGCTAGCTTTCCAATAGCCGTGAATATAAGTAAATAAATAGTTGGGAATTGGGAGTTAGGAATGTTTAGGTTGTTTTTAAGTTTAGGCGTGAGTAGGCGGATCCGTGGGCCAGAAGAAGACCTAATTCATCCTATCCAGCTAATTATCGGGCCTCACTTTCCTTTGTTTTTCTGAAGACTTCCGGTTGAGAACGTGGAAGGGAGCACTGGAGGCTTCTACTCTGTTTTGGTGTTGTTGGGGTAAGCCCCGGTTCCTTATGGGATGATCTAATGTATGATCCATATGCCTTATGCCTTTCTGCTCCAATCCACAGGTAGATACGTATGTATATTGATACAGCCGACTGACTGACTCGGATCAGAAACAACAAGCTCCATTCCTCCCAACTCAGCATCCAAACAAATCTGGACTTTTCTCGAAATTGAGTCTGTGCCAGACGCTGTCCTCAGTGCGCTCGAGATTTGCTCCTGGAGAAAGCCAACTTTCCCCGTCCTTCTCCCGCATTTCACTTGTACAGCATTTGGTCCTGAGAGGGTTTAAAACAGTAGTGCACAACGTTGGAAAGAGCCAACTCACACAATTGCTCTAACCACTATATGGGTGTGATACCAGGCATTAAAACAGAAGTGCTGGACAGAATAAGATCAGAGCTTTCTGTGTTAACTTAAATATTCCATCAATTTTTAATCCAGCATTTAGCTTAATTTCTTTCTTCCAATTAATTCGCGTCTAAACCTAGTGTAAAATAATTGTGCTGGTGAGTGCAACACAAACACAAACTACTAAGTACTATGACAGAAATAAAAATTTCACCCAAAAAGTAATACATGAACTAAAGTTTTCGATCGGAAATAATATTTTAAACATTTTCAGAAAATAATACATTTTGGCTATCACCAGAAGAGTCGTGTTCGTATAAACATTTTCACATTTAGTTACCAGTTAGTGTAGTTGGACTAGAAAGTTTGTCTACAAATAAGTATGTAGGCTCGAGAGTGGGACTGTGCTTAGCCGGTGTTCCCACGTTCCAACTTTGTGAGTTCCTGATGTACGAGGGCAGTGGGGAGGGCATGATGAGCATTTCCCAGACGGACCTGAGTCTGGCCTACAGTGACAGCAGTGACATGGTCTACGGCCACACGAATCCGCACAACGTGGGCGGCCGGGTGGCAGGGCTGCTGTCGAGCCAAGGACCGTCCCTCGAGTCCAAGACCACGCACCAGACGACCGAGGAGGAACTCAACACTTTCTACACGGCCGTGGTCCAAGATTCCTTCCTACACGCTCCGCTCCTCACACACCATCTCGACTTCTCCAGCCCAGAGTAGGTCATCTCCATACTTCTCTCCCAACATACATAGTAGTTTGACCTTAGTACCCAGCACAGCATTGAATATCATTGCTTGTGCAATTTAAGAAAGGAAATCCCACAACTAGGTACCAGACTGAATTTGGGTTGAAAAATTATGAACAGTTCCAATATTAATTATTTTTGTATACTGAACAACTTTAATGGCCACCAGAGCCACTCTTTGACCCGCAACACCGGGGTCAGCCGAATTCACCCGGGGAGATAGGACTTTTCTGCCAATAACGTTTTACAGTGTAATAAAAAACATAACTATTCAAAGTTTCAAAATATTTTAACCGAAACCCCGGGCTAATTCGGGTGACCCCGTTATTGGGGATCCATGTTGGAATGAAGATAGGGCTCCGGTGCCCATTACAAAGTTGTGCGGTATAAAATAAACAAAAATGTAGCGCAGCAAATTTTCAGAATTTTTTAACCAAAAGCCATTCTCGGACCTAATAGTGCGATATTCTTTCTTTCAACCCATCATATTTCCCACTAAGCTTAGCATTAGCTGACAGGACGTGGTGTCGCTAACATTCATGCTGGATCGCATCTTGCATTCTACTGCTACCAACTCTGACTGACCTTAAGCGTATTCAACCATATTGAATTGCAATGAGAGATTTGGATCATAACATAGGTCCATCAACTTTTAGGAGCTTCTACAGTGTTCCAGTGACATTTTGTCTTATATTGAACCTCAAATGCTGCTCTTCGGTTTTGACGCTACTGTGATTGAAATTATTCATTTAACAGAAACTGAAACGCCGTTTCCAGGCACGCTTTGGCTACTCGACACCGACACAGGTACTTATAAAATGACAGGCTTTCTTAGTTATGCAAATTAGTCTAAACCATTTACTTGTGTAAACTGGATCTGAGTTCGGTTATACCAAATTGCATTCAGTGAGTGGACCAGCAGCAGTTTAACGCAATGCATTAAATGCGGTTGTATTAGTGGACAGGATGCTTTTTCCACCCACAGGGATATTATCAATTCCAGCTTCTTATGAACAGCTTGTATCGGAGAATTGTGGCAACCACACGAGGCTCTGACTTGACTTTCTCTATAAAAATGTAGGTAGAAGGTTGACCATATCTATTCTAACATTCAAGCATAACTCGGATTCATATGTAGGTATGTATTTCACGTGGAATTTCGCAATTGATTTATTTATGGTTCATGCTTTTATCTGTAAGAGTATCAACAAAATTCGTAGAATGTCAGGACGTCTTCTGAGTCCATCTGTGCCCTCAGTAAAATTGATTAGTGTTGGTTGTCCATAAACAAGTTGTTCATAAACTCAATTTACTTGCAGAGGGAACTCTAGTCATGCCCATGCCCCGCTACTGCAGTGCAGTGTTCATTGTGTGCTGTGTAGACTAAGGAATTTTGAAATGGAATGTAGCATTGGCAAGTGGAAAATAAACTAGGTTAGGTATGTACTTCTGCAACATCCGGTATTTGTGTAACACGTAGTGCATATCTGGTGTTTGACAGGCGCTCATAATGTTCTATGTACATAGAATACGGTTGATAAATGAGCCGGAATATTTAGTAGAACAATAATTAATGTTGGGAAGGAAATACGAGAAACACTGTCTTGGGATCTAATCACATTTGCTTGAATTGTAGGCGAATCAAGTGTAGGAACACGAAACCCCATTTTCCTGTTCGAAGCCTCACAGAACTACTAGACACGATGGTAACGTAATGTTGAGGCCTTTGACTTGAAACTTGAGTTTTTATAGTTTATGTAACTATACCAACATAAGCCACGTATTGAATGTGATTCTTTGAGAAATGCTTCATCAGTAAAATGCGGAATATATGCACGCAAAAAATTGCAAAATATGCGCATAATATGCACGTCAAAAAGGCCAACATATGCGCATCATATGCACGTCAAAAAGGCCAACATATGCGCATCATATGCACGTCAAAAAGGCCAACATAATATGGGAATAATCACACGGAAAGCCCGAAATAATATGCATATATTCAAGCTTAAATTCAAAATACGCACTGAAAATAAACGCTATAAAATTCCCATTAAAACGTACCTACACTTTTACTCTGTTAAAATTTTTAATAATACTCTGAGCGCTTAAGCATTCACATTTATGGATTTTTAACCCGATTTAGGGTTAAACATGCAATAATATGATGAAAAAAAGCATAAAAAAGCAATGTATGGAGAAATATGCAAATATTCACGAAAAGGCTGGAATATGCAGAAATATGCAAATTTGCACGAAAATGCTTGAATATCCCGAAATATGCAAATATGCACGAAAAGGTTTGAATATGGCAAAATATGCAAATATGCACGAAAAGGCTTGAATATGCAAAAACATGCACGCTAATACTGGGTCTGAGGAATCAGAAGAAAATAAGTTCGTCGTGATTGGTGATCCGAAGTTGGGGGTTCATAGCTACTTCAAATAAAAACATGCAAATCTGCACAATTCCACCCTTGATTAATCAGTTGTGGAACTTTATATTTTCCTCAAAGACACGTGGGACTTGCACAGAAACAGCCGTGCATAGCATCTCACAACAAGTTGTCAGTTGTCACAGTCACAGTTGGGAATAGATATTATCGAAAAATAGTTTAATCTTTTCGACACAAAACTTCTATTTGCTGCTCTTCTATCGGAACGTATTACTGCTCGTTTGTCGTTTATATCGATATATTTTCGCTCGTTCATTTACATTGACAATAATAATAATTAATGATAATAAGCATAACTTAACATCATTCTTGCCTTTTCATTAAAGTCCGGTTTCAGTTTCAGGAGTACGCCTTCGCATATGCACTTATATTGCTTCAACTCTTGATTCACCCATCAAAGTTCCGATAAAAGTTTTTTCGGTACGAGTTCCGTGTCGTTAATATTTACGCACATTACGATACGGTTGATACTACGTTTCGTACATATAATATTTCCGCACATGCACAACAGCACATACATACATAGTATAGCCACATAAAATTATTACCATACCACAAAATCAGATTTGGTAGAAGAAATGTACGGCTTATCTACTCAGTCATCACGAACAGTTGGGCAGTGAATGTAAAACTTGAAATCTTGTTTCTTATATATTTCTTGAGTCATTCATAAGGGCAGATATCCTTCCTGAACAAAATGCAGAAAATATGCAAAATACAACTACGGAATTTTAAATATATGCCCATTGAATTACGGAAACATTACATTGAGTTTGAGTAGCGCAAACATTGAACATAGCATAATCTATGTATCACATTACATTCCCAATCAACAGCAACCAGGAATTTTGTGTGTAAGCAAAAATAAAAAGTGAACCTCAATTGAACATTTCAATTTTCAATTTTCTGCTTGGCTACTATTGTTTAATGCTCATATTGGTGTGGATACTTTGACATAGCTCTATTGAGGACGATATACAAAGCCGATCTTGATCACCTTTTACATTTATTGCGAGGAGATAGGCTGCTCCCAAATTCGTGACATTTTTCTTACACGATCGCCTTGGTCAAACGAGAGTGAGAAATCCAGAACAGCAGTTTGGAAAAGAGAAAATACAAATGTACGTACCCTCTGAAAAACTGAAATGTACCTTATTTTCTGGCCCTTGACCTTTTGGCCGATCAGCAATACACTTGCTACTTATTTCAGTTGGACTTGCTCCATATCAAATTATTTACGCTTATAAATAAACCTCTTGTTATCAATTCGGTTTCTATTGTATTGTATTGCAATCGCATGGTTGTTATTTAAAGTACAGTAGAACGTGACCGGTGACTTTACCGAATTTTTTTTACCGCATGACATTTTTACCGAATTTTTATTACGGAATTGCAATTTTATCGACAGGTATTTTTTATCGAATGACAATTTGACCGAATCACAAAATTATTATACAAACAACAATTTCAACTTCAAATAAGATTTATTCTTTTACGCTTTAACTTACAAATAGTCTAC
>JAQFXY010001539.1:0-10116 GCA_034693865.1 Ceratophysella sigillata | reverse complement strand
CTTTCTCGAAGAATGCATCGAATCTCTTGTAGCATTTACACACAACATTGTAATTGCAAACATTTTTATTTCTTCGTTTCAAAATACAGCGTTCGTATATGTTCCACAAATGTTCTTATTTTAAATTATAGCTGTAAGCACTGGGATTATCTTCTTGATGAAGGTGCGATTAGCATTACGAAGCCTCAACCATCCCAACCCCCCGCCCCGCCACCTCCATTACCTTCTTACCTTAATTGGCACTGTAACTAGTCACTAGTCATGAAAATGTTAACAACTTAATTGGTAATTAGTATACATCAAACTTATTTTAGTAAGACAACACATGATATATTTTAACTTAAAGACGTCTGGACGGTATATTTAGTTGATGAAGTAGGATATCAGGATATGTAGCGCAGCTACCCCTCTTATTCACGAGAATTTTGCAGTAGGCACAAGGTAAGGATATTTTTGTTTAGAATTCGGCTATTAGCCCCGATATTTCTATGATACTTGATAATTATTAACTAAATTATTATTACCTATAACTGAGTATATAGCTCGATATGAATAGTTAGTTTATGGCTTGCTAGAATGTTCCTAACATCTCCACCAGGCTTTCTTGGCTGAAGGAGCTTCAATATTTATTTGAGCTTTGGTGAAGTTAAGGAATACTTGCTCCAAACTGGTCTGTCCCACGGAATAAGCGTCCAGGTTGAACCTCTCTTTGGCAATCTCCATCTTCTCAAACATTTGACCCCAAGACACATCTTCGGAGGGGAGAACATGGTAGTGAACGAAGCCAGGATGAATGTCTTTCAGAACGGAGGCTAAAAAGAAACGTTACACGTATTTAATCGATACTCAAATACTAGACTTTTCCTTAAGTATAAGTACTAGCAGCTCATTACATGGAAATGCGGCCTCGATATAATTCCTCAAGCCGTCCAAATCATTTTCCCATTTCTGGGCAGATTTTATTTTCCTGAGGATAATGGATGAACTTCTTCTGCGACCAAGTTCCTATCAATCAATAAGTAAGCAAATTACGACGTGAGATAATTCCAAAAAAAACACGCAATCCAATTCTACTTTATCTAACCTGCTTGGCTCTTCCAAATCCTTCTCCAACTCCGGTAGGAGCTGTTTGAGCAATTATAGTATACCCGTCCCCGAATTTGTTCTTAAGATGTTGCGGTGACCCAAGGCATCGGAATTTTCCGTTGACCATTATGGCGAGTCTTGAGCACAAAGCTTCACATTCTTCCATACTAAATTTTAAAAACAATTTATTTTTTAATTTTAATAATTTTAAAAAGTTTAATATGTAATTTATTACTTTTCAAAACTAAAATGGCTAACCTATGTGAAGTGAGTACAACACTTGTTCCGGCGTCTCTAACTCTTGAGATTGCATTCCATAAATGTCTTCGCGCAACAGGGTCCATTCCAGTGGTTGCTGCAATTTAAAACTTGATTAGAATTTGAGCATCGTAAAATTGGGATACAAAAAGTGTTTTCACTTACGCTCATCCAAGAAAACAATAGGTGGATTTCCGACCAACGACATAGCTGTGGATAACTTTCTCTTATTACCACCACTGCCAAACAATAAAACATTTTCGACATATGCAATTATAATTAAATCGTGTAATTAAGTAATGCCCGATATATGTAGTACTGCATGCATACCTGTAAGTTTTCACTTGCTTGTCCATGTGCTGTGTAAAAATGAGGCTTTCACCCAGCGCGTCAGCTAACTCATCAATCTCTTGTTCAGGAATACCGCGAAGACGTGCGAACATTCTGAGAGTCTCTCGACCAGTCATTTCCCCGATGACCCCATCGAATTGCGGACAGTAGCCCAGGTTGCTATGAACCTTCTTGATTTCATTCCTAACGCTATTTGAGTAAATGTAGGCGTCTCCAGCTGACACTGGAATGTCTCCTGTCACCATCTTAAAAGTCGTAGTTTTTCCTGCTCCATTAACACCCAGCAGACCAAAAGTTTGACCACGTTGAACTCCCAGATTCAACTTGTCTACTGCCAGAAATCCTGAGTAGTACTTCGTGAGGTCCCTGTAAAACAAAACCAGTGTAAAAACAAAACCTGATTGTTCTGCTGTATACGGCGTAGAAAAGAAAATATACCTCAAAATGAGATTGTCGGTTTGGAAAAGCTCACGGAGATTCGTTTTTCGAATTCTCTCCTTTTCTTCCGTAACATCACAATCTTCAACAGCCAGTTCCTCTGAAAGAGTGGAAATGTTATTACCAAAATGCTTATTATGCTTATGCTCCACTCATTCGTAACCAAATACCTTCCGCCTCTTCGTCAGTAAGCAAACTCAACACCTTAATAATCCGAGGGTGTTGAACTTCAAGCAGCATGAGCAAAAGCCGATGATAGAGCAAGTAATATTTAAATGTCAATAATTCAATAAATCATTTAAATACCTTCAGTATCGTCAGTCTCCTTCGATTGCTGCTTTCCCCCTCTCCAGAAACAGAATAGTGTCGTCAGCAGTTTACTCTCGATCAGAAGGAGTAGGATTGCTGAAATGATTCCAAGCACTGTCAGAGCAAAGAGATTCTTCCCGATTCCGGTCAACTCCCAATCCAAATAGTTTTCTTTGACTGTCAATATGGGAACAATTGGTTATTAAACTGCTGAAAGAATTTGGACAGGGATTCGTCAAAAACTTACCCTTGGCACAACATAAGTTATCTGGAAAAGCGTCACAGAGGAATTCCAGATTAATTTGTGACGAACATTGCCGATTCAACTGGTAATTTACGGTTAGCTGCACAATTCCCATTCCAAGTGCGTAGTTTGGAAAAATTAGAAAAATGTCGTTGAGCATGTCGGCCACATGACCAATTTGAAGTTCGGGAATTTGACATATGACAACGGTTAACATGGACGCCATTCCTTCAAAATCAAATATAACTTTAAGAACAGTAATAATGGTTTCCTGCAATTACTAGTTTAAATTGAAGAATTACATACCAGTAAAAATATTGAACATGGCCATTCTAGTGAATCCACTAGCTGGAATCGTGAAGCAATAACTCCATAGGTACATAAAAGGTATCACAGCAGCACTGTAGTATGCGAAAATGATGAGGAGGTATATTTGCATGTCAACATGATAGAAATCCTCGGTCTTGAATAGAAGGAGGATTCCCATGAGGAAGAAGCATGGAATTATGCAAAATACTAGGTCCACAATGTAATTGGCCAGCCAGAAAATTGGAAACATGAGACCGGATACAAATTGCAAGTGCTTGGACTTGGACTCTCTTTCTGTAATGAGGAATACGACGAAGGACGCAGCCAGGAAGGACATTCCAAACCCAATGTTGTACCCAACTTGGAACCCAATCGTGTACAAACTTCCGGTTTGCTTCAAAGCATCCAGATTCGAATATGGAAACGGATGGTTCGTTACTTTCACCGTGTAATTCGTGAAGGCCTTCAGAGCGGCATTTGTGAGCATATTAAGCGCCAGTGGTGGCGTGTGGAAGGGTTGATTGTTGAAGAAGCCTATCATATCCGTTATAGTGTCATTATGCGGCCGCTCCTCGTATCCGACAATGTACTTGTAGTTCACGTTAACCAGGTCTTTCTTTTGCTGTAAAATCGAATAAGAAAGTTGCATTCGAGTAATATTAACAAATAAAATGTAGGCTTACATTATCCAGAATATATTCAATAAAAGTTCCATTTGGTACATCAACTGTATGGTATTCCTGGTTAACAAAGTCCTTGTACCCACGACACATTATGCTTGTTTCATTACAGTGTACAGGTGTAACCGTTTTCGCGAGTGGCTCATATCGCTGTAATTAAAATAAATTGCAATAGTTTAGTTTAATTACAGTGGTCAATGGCACATCCCACCTTCACAACACCCACAACACCCTGGTAAACTTACAGATAATATGAGTTTGTGCCCTGGTGGATCGATAAGTCCTGGCAGTGTTGTCAAGATACCAAGTACAATAGACAAGTACAAAAGTGGAACGCCCATCTACACAGCACATCGAAATTTCCAATTAAATCACCATATTTCGATAACGTGGCAAAATTAAAGTTTTCTGAAATTACCTGCCCAAGAAGAAGCACTCGATTTCTTAAGGCGTAAATAATTTTCTTCACAAGCATTGCCCGAAATTGCTGCAGAACTAATGTGAAACCTGTATTACGCACAGCATTTTCTCTGCTGTACAGCTCTGTCTTGGAACCATTGATGCTATTCATGGACACTTGGACCTGCTTCTTGTTCCGCATGTTGTTTCTATTTTCAATTGTCATGGCGGAATGCGTCCTTTCGAACTCATCCGAAATCTTCTTATCCGCCTCCCGACCCACTTTGATGAATACTTCTTCCATTGTCGTGATACTGGCTCCGTAGGAAGCAATACCTAGCTCCACTTTCCTAGCTTCCAGCTCTTCAAACATTTCCGCGAATAAGGAAGATTTGTTATCCGGAAGTGAGTAGCTTAACTCTGCTCCCACATTCTGATCAATTTCCACATCCGGAATTCCTTTTTTCAGTAGATTGGTAATGTTCTCCACGTCACAACCGGGCTCCTTGACAATAGTCAAGTGATATCCACCTCCGTATTTCTTCTTCAGGAACAAACTACTGCCACAGCATTGTAGCTGACCTTCGGCCATGATTGCAATTCGGTCTCCAAGGAGGTCAGCTTCTTCCATGAAATGCGTGGAAAGAAGAACCGTTCTACCTTTCTTCTCCGTTTGAATGAGATCCCAGGTGGAGCGGCGGGCAGCTGGGTCCATACCACTCGTGGGTTCATCAAGCAGAACGACCTGCCAGTACAAAATAATTCATGCTAAATCTGTTGAGACGTTCTAAAATTTTGATAGTTTCTGGCTTAATTATTTGAGCTTTACCCTGGAACCTCCGCACAAAGCGATTCCGACTGAAAGTTTTCGTTTCATTCCACCACTGAGCGTATGAGCTTGTGCTGTTCTCTTATCCATCAGTCCCAGTGACGTAATCATTCGTGTGATCTCCGTTTCCACCATTGATTGAGGAAATCCTTTCATGAGGCAAAAGAAGCGGAGATGTTCTTCCACGGTGAGCTCATCGAACAATACATCGTGTTGGGGGCAAATTCCAAGACTATAGGAATAGCATACATGAGTAATCAAAATCGGTGCATGATTTGCAACTTTTAATAATAATATATTTATTCCAAGATTAAATGATCGAAGCTCTTGTTTACATACAGGGTAGAGTCATCATGCAACTTGAATACTTACATAAGACATACAGCCATTAACGTTTAGGCCTTACCTGGATCGAACAGACTGTATATCCGTGCAAATGTCGAAACCGTTTATATAAGCTGTCCCGCTCGTGGGAGGAAACAGACCAGTAAGCATTGACATCGTCGTTGTTTTTCCAGCGCCGTTGTGCCCTGGTCATAATGAACCGTGGCTTATCATTGAAAAAGATCAATATCATCACTGTAGGTCAAGTCAAAGTTAAGTACTTACCAAGTAAAGCAGTGATTTGGTTCTCATACATATTCAAGCTCATGTCTTGGACAGCCCATTTATCAGCAAAATTTTTGGACAGACCAGCAATTTGAACTCCTGCCTTTTCATTTGGCTCAGCTTGAAACAAATCTGTTCTCAATTCAATGGCTGGAGCTGGTATATCACTGGCCGAATGCCGAAGGCCGTTAGTCCAGTACCATTTCTGAAAAATAATGTCGATCATGTCACATGTTCCATTTCCAAACTTCAATTCGTTGTTTGAATCGAAAAGTAAATTGAAGTTTACCGTAAATGGAAAATACCAGGGCATCGGAACTCCATACTCTCCAGGCCAGACACCTTCAATGTAGAGGGCCAAGACCATGTATATTGCAGCGTTCACTAACATCATTATAACGCAGTCACCCATCGAAAAGTTATCATCGGGGCCGGTTCCTTGAAAGAAAGTTGACCATTGAAGCCCTGCTCCGCTTCCCTCAAACATGCACAAAATTTGACAGGCGAGAGCAATTGGAGCATTGGTGAATACACAACAAGCCAATTTCAAGCCTCTGGTGAGCAAATTGTATCTCGGCTGAATGAAGAAGTATGGCACGAATAGGATGAACCACAATACTCCAGCAGCTGTGGCACCAGCATTTGCTACAAAAGTAAACCGGTTAGCTACGTGCTACGGAATAAACGCCCAGCCTCATTGATTGACCAATCAATAATCAAGGAGAAAAGGTCGGAGTTTAGCAAAATCGATTTGAGCGTAATTAGTAGTTACCTGATGTGGACAAGGTCGAAACAAAAAATGCGAGTGTAATTACTTGGAACGTAAAAATAAAAAAAACAAAAAACAAGACAGTTGGATCTACTTCTGACAAGACGGCCAATTGCTGCGTGGCACTGAAACGAATCTGTAAACATGAATTAAATATTTCCAATTAAAGATTTTCAATTAAATTAGGATTATCAAGTTAGCAGGGAACGTGAATTCTTAATGGCCTTCTACCTTGATGAGAATCGTCATCAGAACTATTGATAGGAGAAGGAATGTGAATGATTTCACAAACCAGGCCGTCCAATGGAGGTAATTGGGAAGTCCCATCTATGACAAACAATAATTAAACCGCGTGTTTACCTACCCTCACCTTTCCCGTTTCTCCTACGATAATGACTATGGGCTATAGTTTACTCACCATCTTCATTGATTCCTAGAATTAAGTCAAATTAAGAATCATTAGTTGAAAGTTCATGGCTAGTGTTAATTATTATAACTCAAAGTTGGTACCTTGAGTCGTTTTTCCTTTTCGTAAACCACGGATTTTGTGACATTGATAGCTGGGTAAATGAAGCTCAACATGATTAGAAGTGGAAGCCATCCTTGTAGAGCAAATAAGTACTTGTCTTCCAAATAGGGTGGATAGGGAAAGCGCTGCAGCTTGATATCGTATTTCTCATACGCTGTCAAGTTTTCTTTACTGATCAAACTTTTCGTCAAACTGATATCGAGTGCGTTTTGAAGATAGAGAAATCCTTCCGCCGAATAGCCTACCAGTTTGAACAAACCAAGTGAGTTATCACTCTGTCGAAATGCATTTCCATCCACAAATTGGAAAACCTGATTGCAATGCCATTACCTGGAAGGCCACCTTCGGGACTGTCCCTTGCTCGCGGCCCGAGAAATTGAAAGAGTGGAAAAGCAATTTCGGTGAACCAGGCCGGTTTAATTCCAAACCGTTCACTAATGAGATCAAACTCCGATCTTTGTTGAGCAGGAAATCGCAGGAGGTACTAAATAGTTGAGTCAATTTTCAGAATCAAAGTTGAATTTTAATTGGCATTTCCTTTCCTTATCCTTATCAATCAATCGCTATTCCATGTTCCATGCACCAACCTCAATATCATTAGCAAATGCATTTCCACTGTCCTTGAATTTACTGGTGAAAACAATACCGGCCAGTACTGGCAACGTAGCTTCAAAATCCGTCGTATTCAAACCAACGGAGTCCTGAGAAAGTTTTCCATAAGCTTCTAACATCAAATCTTCAGTTGGAAATCCTGTAACTGTATACGAAGATTATTAGCTTAAGTTTCTTTCTGATAAGCGGCTTCGTTGCAGACCTTTATGACGAATACTTACAGTTATATCTAAATGTAGGCTTGAGGAAGAAGTCATGGCGTATTTTCTCCATCAATGCATCTGTAGCCTTATTCTTTGGTGTGTAGTATATCTCGTTACTAACAATTCAAATATCAAAATAAACGTAAAACCTCTGAGACACGAAATGGCTGATGGTTAGGTGAGGGTGACATGCTATTTGCATGCACCTTGCGTGCTTACCATACGAAACGAACCACATATGGCGGTGTCTTTAGGTCGATTGAATCATAAACTGTAGGCGTTTGAACTTTTTCAGCAACAACAACATCACGGACAATGACTAAAACAATTGTGAAGAGAAGAGGTATGAGAATTTCAACAAAAGTCTGAACATTGTGTCTTGTCTGAATCTTGTAATTCTTCCACAGAAGAAGCCGGAACTTTTTCCATCCTGAATTAGCTCTTGCGTTTTCTAAAATCGGCCTGAAATGAATAAATAAATACATTTTCTTTTGATTAAAATTTAACTAATTTACTTAATATAATAATTTATTAAAATTCACATGATGTAAACGAAGTGTGCTGCACTAGAACCATGAAACTTCCGTTCAAAATTGTAAGCCGCAGAATACTGATTGTTTTATTTTCCAGAAAGCTTTCTTACGAAAGTTGAATTCAGAATAAACTATTTACAAATGTTAGTAGAAGCCTTTATCAATAATAGAATACTGCTCTGCCGATCCGATGAGTTACTGCATATGGGCCTTATTACTGGTTCTTACATATTTAGTAGAAATAGGTTTGAAACACCATTGAATAATGCATTGCTCATGGTCGTTAGTAAAACCCAAACTGTGTTTTAGATTGCTGATCGCATGAACAATGCAGCACATCCTCTTCCTCATAATAACTTATACTGCTTGTAAACATAAAACCCCGTTTGGCTATTTATGATGAAATGAAATATGAAATATGAAAAAAAAGTGATGCGCTCTTTCGAGACGTTCAGTAGGATAGTTTAGATTAGGTGTTTTGAACGCAATGCATACTTGTAGTATCCAATTTCGATTATTAGTCAAACACAATGTCGTAAAAACCAGTCTTCAACGGTACGTAGGTAATTATATCATGGGAAATACATGTGCACAAGCTATTTTCAAGGTAACTACAAAGTTCAGCATCATGCAACGCTAGTTTTCTATACACGGAACATCGTTTTTTGCAGAAAGTCCTGATTTACGAACTTTAAAATCCTCTTATGCCTATCAATATTAGGATTAGCTATAGCAAAAAACGAAGACAGATACCATCAATTAAATTTAAGTCTATCCCAAGATTGCACAGTGGAAACAAAGCATTAAAATATGATTTTACGCAAGCAGGAACTATTTAGCTTTAATTATTAATGTACACGGGAGATGAAGAAGCTTAGGAAGGTATTATTTTGGATCCTGGGTTGCATTAAGCAATTCTTAGCTTTAATCAGCATTAACATGAAATATATGTAGTATATTATAGCCTCGCATGAGCAAAGTTAGTGCAAAAAAGGAAACAAAAAAGAGTCCATGGTCAATTTAGTGTGTGAGCATTAGCATGGGTGCTACAATTCAAGTTGACTTCCCTTCCAAGTAACGTTTTTATGCAAGGAGAATAACAGACAGAAAGTTTAAGTGGATTATGTTTTACTTTACGTAACACGCGTCCATCTTTCCGTATATGTGCAGTTCACAATTATATCTATATACTTGAATTCCCACTATTTAATATAACGAGTACCTACCTACGTACCTCATTTTCAATGCATGGATGCTGCTCATGCAAAAACAATCTGAAATTATATCTGTAGGGCGCTGGGGATATTATCTGTGGTCACAAGACTAAAAATTCATAGTAGTAGCTACTGCGCTCTACTATCCGGAATTTCCAATTTTTTATATGCGAATTATTAATCATTATACAAGGAAAGTACATCTATGTATCAGAATTATCAGAAGGAATACAGACGAACCTCGTGCCTGAAGGTACTACAAAGGAAACTATCAAGTATGAGGAAATGCTTACAGATAAGCTCTACTACGGTGGAAATGTAAAAATCAAAGGTTAATGAATCTCTCGTACACTCCTTTGCTCACCACAGTGGCTGATGACGCAATACGTCAAGGATCAAAATCAGGTTCTGTTGGTTATCTGACTTATCAGTTTTTCCACGTAAGACATAACAGATGACACGACGTATAGGAAATTGACCGGATAAGTCTGCGATTTAAGGATTTCAAGTATTTGTTTTATCTAAATCTCTAAACTAACAACGCTGCTTAGCGTTGTTATTTATGACGAATTAAGTTTAACGTGGATCTATAGTTAGGATTTATCTTTGCCCTGGAGTACCGGTGGTGTGGACTGTTTGTTGTGAATTTTTTATAAATAATTTCAAAAAGTATTCAATCACAATTTAGAATTATGGCTGCGTGTCATAGTGTGGTACACTAGTAATATTTGAGAGATTGCTGTA
>JAQFXY010001538.1:0-10116 GCA_034693865.1 Ceratophysella sigillata | reverse complement strand
CGTCAAGTTTTATGTGCCCCGATTTCCCCGAAAACCCCACTTTTCCCCAGAAACCCCAGTGGGGTGGGGTTTTCTCGATGGGGTGGGGAAAAGACCAACACTGGTTCGAATCCGTGCTCAAATGACATTTTTGTCACAGCACAGGTGACGGGAAATGGTAAATAATAAAAATTGTGTTAATTTACGTATCGGGATATTAAAAACAAAAATTACATAATTCATGGTCATAATTCATTAAAACAATTTCAATCTGATCAACTTACCATATTTTGCACCTGGGTTGGCAAGCCAGCTTGCAATGTTAAAAATTATGACAAATCTGGGATTAAAATATTCAATTGGATATTTATTGTGGAACTTGTCAGATTTTTTAATCTAAGGGCAGTCGTTTTTCGTTGCATAATAAATTTTGCATGTGGCCTCAAACACGCATAGGCGAATGTAATGCAGTGCGACCCACGCTGTTGATCCACTGCACATTACATATTGCCACATGCAAATAAGGCAACGAAAGTGTGTTAAGCGGGTAATGTGGACTCTACAAAAATATGAAACTGACGGTGAGATACCAAGCAGTCTTCAGCTAATGCCAGAAGCAACTTATCGCTGGAATTCTAACACGTAAGAGCATGGAACGAAATATCAACGGCGCGTAACGCGCAATATCTTGTTCCCAAATTTTTTATACAAATAAAGTTTATGTATTTTTTATGTTTTGCCACAGCGAGTTTGAAGCACTGTAGCTCAGCGCCCTTAAGAGATAAAGCTTTAGCGTCCATTAGAACCTTGCTCAGAGTGAAAAAAAATGGACAGCTGTACAGTTTTTCCAAATTGTTTTAACCGGAGGTGATTTGCCCATGCCGGTGCGATTTCCTTTAAATAATAATGAAATTAATTATTGAATCAACTACTGATTCTATTCGCAGAGGATGAACTCTGAAACAGTACGACACGAAAGTAATATTTCTAGAAGTATTGGCGGCAATGAACACTCATACCAAGCGTAACCTTGATAACTGTCAACAAATTAAATTATGTACCTATTTGTATTATTCAAATAATTGGTATTTTGAATACACGCAGATAAGCGGATTCACAGACAAGCCCAACTGAGGACTCAAAAAAACCAAAACGTTTTACTAGAAAATGGGATTCCATTTAAAACTACATAGAGGCCAAACGCTTGGATGATAAACAATTAGCAGTGCAGAAACTAAGCAATGAAGAACGGCGCCTCGCGCTTAAAAAAAAGCCGAAGACAAACGGGTTGAGCGTTAACGTTTTGTGGAGATAGCTGAATCGGATCGAGTCCGGAAAAAAACAAATGCTTTATAGTCTATATTGTATATTATTTGCTCTTGTTACAGCCAGCAGGCTAGTGAATCATGTTGCTACAACTAACTTATCTGCAAAAGCAAATAAAGGTCAAATGAGCAAATTCCTGGATGCAAAAGTTTGCGATGTCCAACAACTTGGACTCAAGTCTAGAAGATAGTGTTAGTCAGACAGGAAGTTCATGATTTTCTGAGTTGAAAGCTGATATCCTTACCAAAGTCCCACCTTTGTCCGTTCAATCCTTAAGAACTTCCCGATATTTCCAGCTTCCCTGTTCAATCCTTAGATTTTCCCAACATATTCACCTTCTCATACACATGCCTAAATGGACGAACGCGGAAGTCTGCTGCGTGAATTTATTCAAAATTCATTCGAGAAAACGTTTTAAGAAGTCGAAAAAGTATTTATTGTTCTATTTGAAATTAAAGTGTTGGGCATTGCTTGGGGTTTTTAAGCACTACAGGACTTTACCAGATTTTAAAATGTCAGTTCTTGATCAGATATATTCATGGACACATACAAAGGGCGTGTGCAATTTTCTTAAATCGAATGATTATTAAGTATGTAAATGACCCAAAAATTTTGGAAATGGTAGCAAAAATGATTAAGAACCTGTTAGTGTTCTCACCTCTTTACTACAACCCGTCACAGAAGTCGCTAGATATACTGACTTTTGATCGTAGTTCTAGTTATAAAGCTACCTTGGAAACTCGAATTCCCGCAGAATCTTTTCAATACGGTAACTGCAAAGAAACCTTAAGATGTTAATTATAAAGATCCTTTAACTGACTCTCATTTGGGCTTTTTTTTAATGCGACCGTTATCTTCCTGTAAAACATCACTATTATTACTGCCAGTTTCCGCTATGGCCTCAGAATATTAAAATTAACATTCAGGACATTACTGCAAGAAACCAGCAAAACTAATTTTCTGATTTCTGGCCCTAAGCGATTGTCTCAAAATAAACGGCTAGTTGTGACGCTGTATATGAAAACCGCCGATTCTCTTTCTCACTTCTCCTTGAGGATCATGCTCAAGCATAAGTTTGAGTAAAGTCCGACAAGGCTTCAGATACAAAGCAGAGGCGTTTTTAATGACTATGTCCAGCTTTACTTGGATCGGAGAAAAACCGAACCGAAAAGATCGACTTTTAAAAATAAATCAGGATTTAGAGGGATTTCTAACTTGGAAATTTACTTTCGCAGAATTTATCGTATCCTCGGTTCGTGTATCTTAACAATAGGACAAGAGCCTGAAATCTGTTGGCACACGAAAGAAAGGTTGGCTCGAAAGGAACGTCGAAGTTCCGGATGACGTATTCTGTCTATTCCAGCCATCAAAAAGTAGGGGTACCGATTATAGTTTAGGCTTCAGGGCGGGGTTTTTCTCAAGATGGGTAAAGGAGAACTCACAAAATGTTCTACGACAACATCGAGAACAGTTTTTCCAGAAGCTTGGCTATTTGCAATCAGCGTTGGGTAGCCAAACATTTTATTTTGGAAGTGCTTCTTAGTTTAAAATCTACTTTGTAAGATGGGTTGCAATGAGAATGATTATGTATAAATGTATAACCTTTTTATATATTATGAAACGTCTATATAATATCTCTGTAATAAATAGTTTTTTTTTAGTATAGGTACCTTATAAAGAATTTGTTGTAACCTAATGAATGTATTTGATTTCCTTTCCCTTACCCACGAAAACGAGAGATTAAGAAGAAGATTAATACAACATTATTAATATACGCTAAATACTGGGGTAAAGACGCTCTAATCTTCATATACGGTGAGATTTCAATTAGGGATAAAGTTGTAGTCACGTTCCAAGTTGGAATAGTCGACGTCCAATTGGGATTGATCATTTCATCAACAAAACTTGAATTATGGGATGTGTAAGAGTCTAGGTCAATTTTTGATACATGTGCTTATATGCCAGGGATTACATGATTAACCTGGTGGTGAAGTAGATAATCTAAGTCATTTGGGAAACAGGGAGACGGAGCTTGAATAACTTCAGTCTTGCACTCTTCAATAATTTCCTTAGCGTTCGTGATGACCAACGTGGAACGATAGACTTGGTTAATCGACAATTCAGTATTTGATAAACGTACAAACCTTATTCAGCTCTTCAACAGGATGTCCTTCAAGTAATCCTACTGCGCAATAAGGTGGAATATGGCATAGTTGATGCTCATGAACAGAACAGTGCTGCAGCATGTGGTTGTTAACAAGCACGTTTTTCGATCCAGAAGCTGCTGTATGAGACTTCTTGCAGGTAAATGCCACACGTTTGACCGTTATATGTAAACTTTGAATGAATGATTTCTAGTTTTGGTGTCGGCAATTTTTGCAATAGGTACGTTGACGATCACGTAGGCAAACTTCTCTGAGAACATACAGTCGGCAATCGGGAGGTTCAAGTATTCAGATATCCGTGAAACTGAAATGGTATGTTTATACCCATTTGCAGTGATGTTTTTTTTCTAATTCCGAAAGCTTAGTTGTAAATCCTTCTAATCGCTGATGGAATTGATGTTTTCTGGCAGGCAGAAATCCCAGCGTAAATTCTGTCTGATTCCGTATTAGCTACTGAAAGGTCCGAAATATGGTAGAAATCTTCGTCTACTTTTCTGCTAAGAAGATTGTACGTGAATTTTCGTAACGATAAAGTCATCGAGTCGAAGTTCTTGCTAGTTACCATGCTAAAATTGTGCAAGCCATCTTCCAGTTTGAAAATGTGCTTGGTGATACTATCTAATCTCGTTCACAGGATCAAAGATGTGTCTGATAGCTTCCAACCTGCCGTGTAGAGCTGGACCTGATGTTGGACGTGGAGCATGTCCTCAACGTGGAGCAGGTTCTGTAAGTGGAACTTAAACTGCAGCTGTAGCAGCATGTCGAGCAAGTGCGTCGTCAAATCCGAGGAATTCAAGGATCTCCAAGAAGCGGTCCCTTGACGTGCTGGCAGTGTAGAAAACTCAGCGTCTCTCAGGGAGATCATTGTTTCGTTCCTTTCATTCCGTTTCGTCAACGGATTTTCTAATTTTAGCAGTTTGGATGGGGTGTGCAGCGTTGTAACTACTTCACTAAAGAACAGTTTGAATGACTTGCGGTTGAATGTTCTTGGATCCGGGCTGGGCGTTCACAACATTATGTTACATAGTCGGGCAGGTGGTGGATCGTCATCACATTGCGTCCCATCTCGTGCTTCGTATAATTCTGGACAAAGAACAAGGACTAGTGTCCCACCGTCATGATCGCCTTCATCTACGCCGGCTAGGTTTAGAGTTTCTTTCCTTTTCGATCAAATTAGGAACGTAGATAGTTCAAGTCACCTCCATCGGAAATGGATTCGTGTATCATTGCTCCGTCTTCGCAGTTGGTAAGGTTATCAGCCTCTCGGCCATCTTCTGCATCCTCGTCCATTCTACAGTGGTCCTCCGAAGAGCTTAGGTTGGGCTGTAGTTTTCCTCCGAAATACAGGCTTCTGGTGCTCGCTACTGCTGCTGGCTACTAGTGCTGGCTCTTGGTGCTGGCTCCTGGTGCTGGCTTCTGGTGCTGGCTCCTGGTGCTGGTTCCTGGTACTGGTTCCTGGTTCTGGCTCCTGGTGCTAGTCTCTGGTGATATCCTTAAAATCGTCCGTGGTTTAGTGCTGGTGCTCCAAGTCCTGGAAGAGGTCCTTACCGGCTCAGATGTTCGAAGACTATGCCTGAAACTCCCGGCAGCGATCAAGAACGAAACTCGATTTTCATGCTAAACATGGGTACCGTCAGCCTGCCAATCAGAAGCCAGGATTCCACCGAACTATATCCGAACTTGTACTTCGATCGATTCTGCATTTGGGTTGCGATTTTCATTACCAACCACTTGTCGGTAACTGGATTCGGGTTTCAGGTTCTTCCGGGTGGAATGCTTTAGCATTATAACAACTTACCTTATTTTCAAATACCCTGCTGGTGAAGAGCATGGTTTTCTTTTGCTAAGCACTTAGGTATACACTTAGTTACCTGTACACAGTAGGCGTTTAAGCCCAGAACAATGCCCAGATTCGACGCTGGCTCATGAATTTTTTTTTAAAAAGTGGAATCATTTTCTAGGATTATCGATTTAAATTTCCAATTCTATAAACATGGTTTAATCAAAGTCGGTTAAAACAAAATGCTATCAGTCAAATGTTTTTAGTAAAGTAAACAAATGGCTTAATGGACCGGCAACTTCCGAAAACAGGTTTGTGCAAAAACTTTCTAATGCCCATCTTAATTTAACTGGCATAACCCGAATGAAGGTTAAGTTGGCCATGAAGGTCACAAGTAATTTGGACTATGCGGGTATCAACGACATAGTTGTGGGTTGTGGCGCTGGTTACTAGATACGCTGTTAAAAGGAGAATCAGTGCCTAAAAGCGCACATTCACAAATTCAACAAGCACGTTATTAGCGTATTTGGGGTTGTATAAAACGTTGACTTTACAAATCTCCGGTGATCAAATCTGGGATTAGCGTATATATCTCACCAGTGTTAGCTTGCAGAATTAAATATAGAGAAACTGAATAAACAATTATATTGCGGCACAAAAATACAGAAAAATATATGCATTTAAAGGTTATTTGCTGGCTTTTGTTTTGCATATATATATACGCATATATTGGCTTTTTTTAGTGCATATAATCCTAGCCTTCCTCATAAGTGGCCCGCAAGCTGGGGGCTACCATTACGTTTTAACGAGAAAAATTCAGTTGGATTGTATTGATCTCTACTTCGGTTATCAGCGCGGAATGAATGGTAGAAACAGCAACAACTACAACCCAAAAGCAAAGCAATTCTGTATTAAATTCAACACACTATTTATATGCAGGCTTTTGAAAAACAAAGAAGGCACAAATTATGAATATGCTTATGAGAAGTTGAACTAAGAAAAGTTCGCCTACTTCTTGGCAGGGAAATATGCTTTACCTCTGCCGCCACTTTACAAAACCTCAGAATGTGCTTATGATTTATGCAATTCGGACTTTCAAGAATCCTGTGGGTTTGATACGTCTTATACTGAAGACTGATGATGTTCAATGATTTTTTGGACTCGACCAGAATTACCTTCTGGATGCAAAGGACGAAAATGTAAATGGTGATGAAAATGTATGCTAGAAATGCAAAGAAGTGCTGCGGTTTTGTGGTATAGAGGATCCTACATTGGACATGGATCACGTACCTATCTGATTAGCTACTGCAGTTTGAGTCGTACACGGGTACGTCAGCCTTTACAGAGCGAAAATATTACGTCATGAATTAGCTCGTAGTGGTAAAATTATTTGATCACATTGTCCAGATTTTTAGAATAACAGTAAGAAGAGACTTGCACTCAAAGGAACCAAATCTGATGGGAAACTAAACAACTTATGATTGACTGTATCACAAACAGTTGGTTGAAACGGATTAATTTGTGAATCCCGTCGACTTAAAATGGTACTTACATATTATTTTGTCAAAGCAAAGGGATACAAAAAAATATGACTGATAAAATTAATAAAAGTACTAGAAATACAGTACGCCAATTACGTCACCAGTGTCACTTTGACTTGTAAAAGTAATCAATTGAAATTAGCTTCGTTATGACCACTATTTTAAAAGCAGTTTCTGGAAGCTCTTTGAGGTAACGAATGGAAGTGCCACTTTGAGGCAACCTTTCTCAAAGTGGCTACGGGATCTGATGTCGGGAAGTACCTCAATATTTAAAGCTACATGCATAGATGAACATGCAACAAGAATTGCCACTGACTTTTCGGTTTGACCGAAGTTATTAACCCTCAAACTCAAAGTAGTCTAAATGTGTAGTCAATTGAGGCAATTACATTTGGGGTTCCACTCAAATATACAAAGGTGGAATCTGCCCGACACTTCTTAAAGGAACCAAGTGTAAGTTCCGCTAAGTGCAAGATAATATTATGCAAGCGCATACAATGCATAATTAATACAGCTGGAGGCTCTACAAAAGGGTGTACAGAGCACTTGAAACGCAGGCATAGCGTCGATATAGACGTTGCATGCGTTATTAATTATTCCACAAATACATGTACAACGAATTCAGAACGCGATTATCCGACGAAACCCTTGATCCTTGATCACTTGTGTTATTGAATTCTTATTTCCTACATAACTAGATGTTTCTGATTCCTGACTTAACTAAATATTTTGTAAGCAGAAACGTTTAGTTATCAACTAAAATATAATTCACAAATGAGCCATCGTAAAATTGTTGGTAAAAAATCTGATATCTACACATTACATGCATAAAAAATTTCGGTCCGTGAAATCGGGAATTTCCCGATTCCCGGGAATTGAGAAAACCCTTCGGGAATGCAAACCCTAATTAGGATTGAGATTTGAGATGCAATTTGCACAAGCACATTATTGAGGCATACAGGAAGAATTCTTGAATAGCAGTGTGAAAGAAGTGCGCGATGTGTGCATCATTAGTAGGAGCTAGGAGCAAAAATGAGAGCTCGCACTGGCTTGGCTGGGGTGAAATGAGACTATCCCGTCATTGTTTAAACCAGAATTCCGCGAACCTTTTCATGTGCATGCCTTCAAGTTCAACCAGATTTGATTGTTTTGCTTTAGAATTTTTGCTTTTTTTTATAGATTATAGAAACAAATATTAAAAAGATTTGCAAATCTCACTCTATTGAAAGGTCTATAATAACAAATCATGGATTGCGAACCTATTGTTGAGTTGGACCCGAATAGAACAGACATGTCCCCTGATAAACCCGATCTATTCGAGGAGACTATGAATGCAGATAGACAGCGGGAACTGCTGGATCAGGACCCACTTGGGTTTTACACGTATCACAGTGAAGACTACAACAAAGCAAACCTGGTCAACTGGTATAAGCGTCTCAAACAGTTCACAATCCGCACAAAGTTTATAAAACTCTCAGCCGGCTTCATCGAGTACCTTCAGGATGATACTATGCATATACCCAAAGGAATCGAAACCAGCGCCTCAAGTGGGTTTAGTAAGTTGGACACTGCCTTGGTGGGCTACACACTGGATGAGGATGATGACGACGAGGAGGAACCTCAACATCCTGTAGATCCTGAAGGTGGGCTTGATTCTTTGAACAAGTATTTTGAAGACCCCAAATTTCCATACTTGCAAGCCGAGGAGGAGGAAGTGGGTCCACTGCCAACATTGGAACAGATGACTATCACTAGACCAATTTCTGCCACACCCTTTGAACCTCTGACCAAGTGGATTATTAATACAATCAAGAGATTAGGCGGTCGGGCCTTCACAAAGCTTAGTTGGAAAAGTCCGAAGGTAAATCATTGATCATAACCACGTAATGAAGTATTTTGATGAGGACATAATTACACACATGGATTACGGAGAAGTACAAAGTATGAACTGAACAGTTTAAGAACGCATTCGTGCAACTTCAAGGTTCCATTTGAAAAAAAAAATGAAAGCGCTAAAATCTGATGCAAATGTTCTATTTATCTAATACGTAGGATGCGACCTGGATTGCTTACAACAAATCACTGTGTTGCTACATGCCAGGAGATGTCTATTTACTCCTGAAGTGTTCGGGCACAATCTCGGGAATAGTCAACTTATTGCCTGAGGTGAGGAGGTCAATTTACTTTTGTGCATGTGAATCTAATTGCAACACGTGCACTATAAAATCGAATAAAGTTTGATTCATGTCTACTGGTATTCAAATTGAACTTTGGAAATCGCCCTATTTTATAATGCAATGCATGAAGTGATTGGGTAATTGGATAATCCGACGCTGAGCTTAGGTATCTACTTCAACTAATGTAAAATTGATCGAGCCTCTAAATCTTGGCTTCAAATCGCTATAAGTATAACAGTTACATCATTAAACCACAGATCAATACTTTAGGGACTCAACGAAGCGACTTCGTCCCATTGCATGCAGAGAAAGGGGAAGGTTCGTCCAGGAGGATACCACTTAATTCTGCGGCGGTGGATTGACGTCTCACCTGACATGGAGTTCCGGTGTTTCGTGATGTCCGGGCGACTTGTCGGTAAGACTTAGTACTTAGGGCTTTAGGTTAAGCTAAACAACAGGCTAATCTATCAGTTTCTTGCTATTGATTTATATTTACGGGTGTGCAGTCTGACTTTTAATCTATCATTGCCTACTTACTTGATAGGAATCAGCCAACGGGATACTACTTGCAGCTATCCCTCCATCGAGAAGTTTCGTGACGACATTATCTGGGATATTTACTTATTTTATATCAAAATTAATAAGTGTGTCGACATGAATTATTGTAAGAGGTCAAAGTATGCTACCTAACCTAACCTATGTTCTGGATTGTCATAATTAAGTGCTGAATTCTATTGTAGATGTCTTTGACGTTATTCGGGAAGAGAAGCGGGTTACTCTTGTGGATATCAATCCGTTCAACGTGGATACAGACCCGTGCCTCTTTACGTACGATGACTTGCAGGCGACCTTTGAAGAAATGATGATAAATGATTTCAAGTTGGCAGGTTCTAGTTCTAGTGGTATGTATCCATCACAGAACAACTTGATAATAGTGCCTTTCCGCTTCCAATTACCGTATGGTTTGCTTATAGAATGTTTCCAACTAACCACACTGCACTTATAGAATGTTTCCAACTAACCACACTGCACAGTTTATTTCCATATAACCATTACCACGGGTGCAAAAATTTCCACAAGGTTCACAATTTCCTCCGAGCCAAAAAATATTTCCTCCCGCTTTAGGTAATTTTCCTCCCAAAAAAGTT
>JAQFXY010001537.1:0-10119 GCA_034693865.1 Ceratophysella sigillata | reverse complement strand
ATAACTTATGTGCCCAGGCGTTATTGTTACGGCAGATTATACATAATTACAATTTGTTGGCACAACACTATACATGCAATACATCGCCATTTTAGCATTGTCACTCAATATAAAGCTCTAAAAATATTAATAATTAATAATCCATGCCAAATTGGAGTACGAACTTTGGCTTCAAACAAAACTGAGACGTAACTTCGGTTCTATCATTGGCCATCTGTGCAATATTTATGGGTTCAGAAAACATTTTGTTCCATGTCAGTTACATTTTTATTGACGTTTTACGCTTTTTCCAAAATAATGTCCTGTTGTTTTTGAACTGTTCTGTGAAATACAGCACAGCTACACTTACTTGTGAGATGAATAGTTAAAGACTCAATCGAATTCAAGCCTTGAGAACTAAGGAGGCCCGACTCGTGAAATTCTTACCTAGGTATGCATGCGCGTTGTTTCTTAGGAATCGGATACTTAATCAATATTGTAATAAAAAGAGTTTAGTGTTTCTTCCTACCATCTTTGGTCCTGTTTATCTTTATCAGAGAACTTCATTGCGAATCCATCTGGAGTCCCAGTCCCAGGTAAACGGTGTACAGACTACTTTGTATTACTACCTGCTAGTTCCATAGGCGAAATAAGCCTTCAAAATAAGCAAATTCTATTACGTATAGGCAGTTTATTTTTGGCGAGACCACTTTCTTACGTAACCAAAATTTAGGAGAGTAGAGCATAAAAGAAATCAATCTTTGTGCGCTGATGCCTAACTCCCTTTTCACATTTTTCAAAAGAAAAGACGAAGAGAAAGAGGCTGAAGAAGACTGAGAAGGCTAGAGATAGGAATTACGTACGTGTATGTCTCAAGAAGCTGAAACTACGTCTTCTACTTTGCGTGGGCAGTGGAGAGAAAGCCAAGTGGGAGCGACGTAGCCTTAACCTACTTTCTCCAGCCGTCCTCCCTCTCAGCCTTCTGCGCCTAATGCACTAATGCCTAGCCTATACTACTAGGTATGTACTTAACTCCAGCTTACAGGGCCGGGAAAAGTAATGGAAATTCTTTCCTTCCCATCCATGCCCACCTAACACGTCTCGAAGATGGAAACATAACTTCGTTCCCTTTCACCAAAGGGAAAGTGTACAAGGCCGAGACTTTCCCTTTATATTCCATGTGGAGCCCATTATCCACATCTTGAAGATATACGGAAAGGCTTACATATCGCCCAGATATACGGCTTACAGCCACTTGGCCAGCTACATAACAACTACTGATTGTCTACAATAGTGAAACTGCATGACCAAGTCCTTGTGAGCAGCTCTGAATAAATAGAATATCGAATTTCACATTCAAATTTTGGTACTATTGGTGTCTTGAATAATAGCAAATTATCATGAAACTGTTGGCTGATGGAAGTAGACCATTAAAGTTTCCAAAAAAAAACTACGAAACGTATTTATTGTGAAATAACGAGTACCATAGGCGACTCAATTGCAACCAGCAAAATTCCTAATACAGTACATACCATACCATAGCTAAGTATTCAACACGTCTTTCCACAAATACAATATACATATTACTAGTGCACTTAATTCCTGTTAAATTAATAATATGCCTTTCCCATCCCATGGAATCCATACCAGCAATTTAGTATCGAATAACGTAATTGCCTGACTCGAATATCTGCGAATACAACAATAATACACCGTTTATTTGTAACTCTTGAAAATATGCTTGAAATGATATTTCCTTTGCAAGAGCGTCATAGACTATTTCAGTTTGAAAGTATTCAATTTAATTTACTACGCACAATGAACTCAAGTCCGTCGTAAATCTTTGAACCAGGCAGCAGCAACATAGTAGTATGTACGGTGTGAATTACAGAATCACAGATACTAAATGATTTAAGTATTGCAGTTAAACTGAGTGTAATCTCTGCTCAGGCTGTAACTAAATAGTTTTTTATGATTTATTAGATTTGAAATAGGAACAACCATACGAGACCTTATACATTGTTCTGCTGCTCAGTGTAGTGAAGTAAGGCTAGGCAAGGAAGAAAGGCTAAATAGCTAGGACGTAAGATCATTGGAAGCATCCTTGCATACTAAATAGTACAAGTACAGTGCCTGCCTTGAACTAAAATCATACGGACGGAAAATTTCGTATTCTCTGCATGCAAAAATTTATGTTTACGCTGATACGGAATACAATAGCTACCACTAGTTCCACGCCACGCTGTTTGGTTCCCCTTTGAAGTGTTTTAGATGTGTTAGGAGCTGCATTGTCCGTGTTGGATGATGGCCTTAAGAAAATATTACCTCATAAACTCCGGATTTCTCTTTATGTCATTTTAAATACAGACATAAACAAAAAAACATTAACACACGACATAATTATTCTATTTTATGTGAAAAAATAATTTTATTATATTTCATATG
Organism: Ceratophysella sigillata; assembly: GCA_034693865.1. Lineage (NCBI taxonomy): Eukaryota > Metazoa > Arthropoda > Collembola > Poduromorpha > Hypogastruridae > Ceratophysella > Ceratophysella sigillata. The sequence goes on along the minus strand of JAQFXY010001537.1, from coordinate 7,695 downwards.
GCACAGCAGAAGCATACGTGCATCGGTTTCGTTTGTTGAAACGCTTTCCGTTACCGTATATAGCTTGCTCGATAAGTAGGCTATTTGCATAGTAATTGTTTATCTTGAAAAATATACCTGTTGATATGGTCATCTTCAAGGTAAGATTGCTGCAGAGTTGTTCATAGAGAATTGGACATTATATAGCATTTCGACAAAAATTCCACAGCCATAAAGTCACGTGGGGAATTCTGAAGATGTGCACGTTTGTACTGGTTGACAGAGGATAAGCCGATAATTATTTATCTAACCTAACCTAACCATGCAATCGGGTGACCTGGGATTTGCTGTGAGGCGTAGTGTAGCGCAGGGGTTTCCCTTGTATTGCACTTTCATTCCAAGTTCCGTGTAAATTGCATTGACTCGCTAATGACTTAGATTGCGGAGTCAGACCGGATGATAAAGATATGAAATGAAAATGAACTGACTGGATCACCCCTCGCATAATTTTATAATCTAGACCTCTCTTTTCGCTTCTGCTTTTTTCATCCGTGTAGAAGCTACCGTGGACCGTTCAAGGGGCGGCATCCCTCTGGAAGTGATGTCTATTTTATTAACATGACTCATGCAATGTAGACACGGAAAACGGAATATGTGTTATGGCTTGGAATATTAATACATTTTATGCTTCCTAGTGAATTTCAATCCAAATAAAAATACTACTTTAATCTGGATTGATGCTAAAGTATTTGCATTCGTTATTTACCAAGCAGGCTTAAATATTTAAGTCACCTATTATTTACGGTTGACAAGTGCCATAGAATGCTTAGAGTACAATAATATATAATTTAGTGTTAAGCTAAGTATTATATTTAAGAATGAAATGTAAACCTTGTCCAACTCCGAATATTTTATCGGATCGGAGCAATTGTAAAACGCGTTGTTTGCATTTTCGATTTATAAGATGGAAACTAAGTTTTTTACAAAACGATCAGTTTTGCTAACCCTAACATACACAGGATGAACTGTGTGCATTACTTCCAATGATGGGCTGGGAATTAGACGAGGGTGAAAATCATGGTGAAAGCAGACAAATAAAGGAGCTTATCGTTTTTCTGCTGCTGTTGAGGGAGATGCAAGCCTTGAATAAAAGACTCATTTAGGGAGAAATTGATTGAATGTCATGTCCTTAATGAGGTTAGGCCTTTCCAAACGAGTCCAGATGCATAATGAAGATGCAATAAAGGTCCTTTGGCCATAAAGCGGATTAGCGACGCACGTTCACAGTTGGTTTGGTTAGGACTAAATAGGAATCTTGATCCATTAAAGGTCATTTAGTATTATATTTACTAATATTACCATAAATGCATGGTTCAAATAGGTGAATTATAATCAAGCCTTGTATGTGAATAATAAGATTTCCGTATCAAATTCTAATACCACCAAAACCTTCTTGATTGCATGTTGCATACAAAAACAGAAAAGCTGTCAACTCCGTTAATTTGGATTGTGCGAGATTAGTGAGAGACTGAGTGTCTCTGCCCACGCCTACTACGTCTGGCTTAATTTTTGTGTATTTACAAAAATTCCGAATGCATACACATGACTTGAATTCATCCAGACATGTAGGTACCTAAATCTAATTGAAAATATATAGCAGATAGATGAGCTGATCGAGACTTCCTCGTTTCGTTATACCGTTAGAATAATTTCGTATTGTAAATATATCGTGTATTTTTATTTTTACACGTTTCTAGCTCTTCAAATACATGAAACTGTGTTTTTAGGTATTTAGCATAAATTGCAATTCCGTAAAATGCTATACTGTTGGAAATACAAGATGAGGATAAAATACAGTATGTGGACTATATCACATTATCATATATTGTTATGAATGTTGAATGTTGACGGGCACAAAGGTTTTTTAGCGGCGTATTGTGATTAAGTAGCTGGCCATTAAATTGGCAGCCTTAGTAAATTAAGATTTAATATACGATTTGACATCTATGAAATAGAATAAGAAAATGTTAACCTATAATCTGAACGTTTACGTTAGTGAAGGCTAATCTAATATTGTTAGAGGATAAATTGCAGTTAGCCGGTGTATTTGGCACCTTAACGTGGAATTATAGTAAAGATTACACTACTTGCGCTTGTGTTCGGCAAAAGTTCAATTCACAAGTTTTTGAAAAGTATTGCAGCTTATATCTGTACCTGTATAACTGCTCATAACCTTTCCTATCATAACATAATTGTAGTCCAACGAAAAATAAATATATATTTACATGATTTTTAACACTTGCAATTGTTGAAATTTTAACCCAGTTCAGTAGAGTCGATGATACATGATGGTTGCAGCTTAATGTTTTGGGGCTCAAATTCAACACAAAATGGGCACTCATGTGTGGAAAGTTCTCTTCTTGAGCAGTACTGTATAATTCCGTCGATATTTGCTGGATATTAACATTTAAATAATGCGAAGAGCATTCCAGGTGTCTCTAATGAGTAATCCATTGGGATTTGTGATTGCAAAATATGACAACCACGGTTCACGGTTCACCTAATTTTAATGGAAGTCTAAACCGCTGTGAGCACCTCTGTATATTATTTTACTCAATCTTGAATAACGCGTAAACCAGTTTTGGAACTTTATACACCTCACGTCTTGAATCTTGAATCCACTACTGCCATCCACCCACATTGTAATTCATTACCTTCCCAATTGTATAACATTACATTGTTGTGTCATGTAATGAAATCTTCACCTAAAGAACTACAAGAACCTTACGGCTCTTAGCTTCCAGCAAATCAAGGATGTGAGATGTGAACGTTAATGGGATCTGAAAAGAATTCCCAGAGTGCATTAGGTAGCAATTTGCAAGCACTGCAATGAATATCAGATTTATAAACAGGCTTGACCCAGTAGGTACCTCAATTAATTATGGACATTAGAAGGCATTTAATATGAGGCCAGGCCAAACCAAACTTGACATGAAGCATGAAGTCATGTTGACTCGGCCCAGTATAATCGGAGTGCTGAAGACTTCCGCTCACGCATCTCAAAGCAGTAAAACATTAGTTGTACGTATTATAACACAGTCTCGTATATTGGCACTCAGTCTGCAATGGAAGTAATTGGTGAAGGGTGGACCACGTCCTGCACCACTAACAATATGCCACTCCACCTATTAAATGATAGGATCAGATTTTATGCATGGTGATGATATCATAATGTGCACGAGAAGAAGAGATGCAAATTCGTTATGATTAACAAGACCACGTTTTCACTTTCCCTTTGGAATTCTGTGTATAGCGGAGCAAGGGCTACAGAAGTGCGCACAGCAGCTCCTGCACGTTTCATTACACATCTTATTTATTTATCTCTCCTGATTTTTTCATTTTTATATCATAACTGATAACTAGGCTCAGTAAGAGTGTACAACACTTCGAGATTGAGATTCCGATCCCAATCTCACGTCACTTCATGTCACATACAATAATAATCAAATAATCTCTGTATGAACTCGGTATTCGACAGCGAAGCAGAGTTCGGCAATTCCGTATGTCGTGGAAGAAATATAAATTCAAAAGCAATATTATTACCAGGTTAAACTACTAAACGTCCAGAGACTTTTATGTATGAAAGGGCTTTTGGCTGATAGGTACGTAAATATATCTGTTGATAGGAAAATCAAATGTAATTACAACTTACAACTGGCTAGGAAATCATTATCCTACTTCTAGCAATAGTTACATATTAGAATTTGACACTCCGGCAAGCAAGACACATTTAATCGACTTGCGAAGTGCTCCAAAAGGACATCGGACACAGTAGTGGATTTTTGGAAACCAGCTAAAAATTTGCACATGTGTTCCTTAGGTGATTCAAACTAGCTGTAAAAAAGGTCGAAAGAATTTATTCCATGCATAGTTTGTCCGCTAAAAATTGCCATCTTGAAAACAAGCAAAGCGTTCAGTAATTTTTAACGGACATACTCTACATGGAATCTTCTTGTGACCCATGGAACAGTACATAGAATCACCTATGAAACATATGCATAAATTTGTATCCCAATCCCGACCCCGACTGTCCTTGTTATTTCACCATGTTAAATACGACAATTTTTAACGGTCAAACTTAACATTGAAACTTCTTGATGTTCATCCAAGACCTGCTTAGAATGACCTAAGGAACATCCATGGAAATTTTAGCCAAATCGCGTCCCTATAAATTCACTACTGTGTCCGATGTCCAAGGCTCTTGTAATGCTATTCTAACGTGCCAACTTTTCCGCTATGATAAGCGATTTGCTAGCATATTTTTTGACTCTGGAGAAGTTTGTTTACAAAAATTAAAATATGTACCTTGTACATGACTAATTGAACAATTTTCAAGAAGCAGCTTCGACAATTTTTAAATATATATAGACAGGATTAAACAAATGACTTGTAACAGAGCAAACTAGAAATTGCTACGACGGTTGTAAATGCAAAAGAGCCTAGCCAGATTTAATGCGACGTGACAGGCCAACTCCCAACATGATGAATATTCTTATTACAGGAAGGAAGGAAGCGGTTCGTGAAGACATTACATTACATGAGCCTAAAAGCATTATTAGCTCTGAAGTCTGCTTCTCGCCTACCTCACGCCTCACGCTCCATCCAATCCAAATCCACTGATGTAGCTTGTGCGATGATCTGTACAGATCATCAGAATCAGCCCAATGTGAGATATTGTTTGACTTTCTTCTCTGCTCAGCTTCAGACAGGCATGCTCAGTGCTCGCTCACTGCATCTTGGGAATTGTTGATTATGGCTCAGTGGGACAGTTAAAATTATTCGCCCCTTTCTCAATATCTGAATAGAATTTGGCCTAGCTTCAACATTCAGCTTTTCTGTATAGTGATTAGCATCATGAGATGTAACTCGGCCTAAGAAGGCGAAACAGGAAGGAACCAAAATGATTCCGTGTGAGAGTCCGTAAAGGACAGCTATTACCTCAGAGTTATTAATGTGCAGTAAGACAGGCATGGCAGAACTAGAACGAAACTGCATCTCTCAAATCCCAGCATGCAGTAATCCAACTTTTGGCTGCAAATAAAGCAATCCTTGTTCGTTGTCCTTACTTTAATCGAAACGTTGTTGTCAGCATGGCTCATGTTTAAAATCAGAGTTGTTCAAGTAAAAGCGTAACTGGTTTCAATTCAAAAGTTTTTTGTGATACAACAAATGTAATGGCAATCACCGTATAGTACCATCGCTCTGCATTTCGTATTTAGTTAGACTGTCCACCTATAATTGTCGATACCAGCGTCTTGATGCACTCTTTTGTCGTTTTCTTAGATAATTTGGGCGGTGACATGACGGCTTCGGTGACCTCAAGGTGTATTAATCATGATTCTTGTTGTTTTAGGTGTAGGTATATAAATAAGCTAGCTCGAGTAATCTGACTAACCCTATTGTTAGGTTAACTAACTCAATGAAATATTTATTTTATTGACTTTGTAATACTAACCTAAACTACCAGATCATATATCTCATATCAACTTAAAAATTGAAAATATTGTTCGATGGAATGGCAGCATTTCCAAAACGTATCTCGACGCATCGATGTATCATGAGTGGTTGACAGTTGACCCAGAACAGTCGGTCAAACTTTCTATATATCTGAAACCAATAATATCCAGATCCCATAGTCCCATATCTGATTTTAAGTATCGTGTGTGATGTGATGATTGCAATCAGAGAAGATTGAGACGTCCTACTGGTGCATCATGTATATCGTATAGACAACACAGGAAAATGATTTACAGACAATTAAGTAGGTATTGATTAATTATTAAGAATATAAAAACAATTGCAAGGCGAGTCCATGACAGATCACAATAGTCACAAGCCATAAATTTGACTCTCCTGTCACTTGAGTCTCCAATTAAAAGGATTTAGCACGCGAGTATCAGTCATGTGCTGCAGTACAATTATGGGCAACTATTCCAACTTTTGCTATTCTATTACTAGCAGAACATTATAATAGAGTTCTTAAATGGTAAAACATGAAAACTGCCTTGAGGCAGAGAACGCAATGAAAAATAAGAATTAGCTCGAGCAATTCCTGACAGGGGCGAGTCTGGTTTGTTATAATGTTGTCATTAAAGCACAAATGCACTTTACAGTCGGATAGGTCCAATTAAATTATGATTATTAAAATTAGAAAGGATTTTTAATTTCCATGCTTTTTATTGTGAAGCTCTCAGTGTTGTAAAATAAGTTATTTAGTTTCAGCTCAGAGCTCACAGTTCACAACTATTGTGATTGTGATTGGATGCGAGGTAAACGGAAAATTCATTGTGAGACAATTTATATGTAGTCCTATAAATTCTTAAATCTACCTACATGTATATAATTAATTATAAAATACTGCAAGAACAATCACCAATAACAACTTGCCGAAACTTAAAAAAAAAATAGCAGACGTAATATGAGCTAGCTTATTCTAAAAAACAATTTTTAGGTGATGATCCGACCCCCTTTTTATTTTTGGTCAGCTCAGATTTTGTGCATATACGAAAATAATCTACTAAAATCCCTTTTAAGATCACTTCTAAAGGAATACTGGACGCTGGACCGTACTTCAGTTGCTTCAACCTCTACCGTGTGGACATTCCGCTGAACAACACAGACACAGCGAGTTTAGACACAGCCTTAGTTTCCATTTCAACTACCTCCTGAATTAGTTTCATTTTGGTTTGACCTAGGAATGAATAATCAATGTGGGACTTAGAATTATAGCTATCAAGAACTGGACATAACAATTGTACAAGAATGAATTGGGCACAGTACATTATCTAAATATCAATTACCGCCTACAACGAGCTCTCGAGACGGAGTTTGACATAATGAATTGTCTCCCAACCGTAGGAAATGTCGTGTAACCACAACGCAAAGTAATGAACGATTTAAAGTAGGTAAGGAAGGTGAAATGGAAACGATTGACGGAGCGAGCACGAGGAAGTGTGGGCAGAGAAGATGATCATAATAAAAAAAACAGAATTATAGCATGAAACAAAGGGAGATGGAATACAAACCAAGTCATTGGATTCAGGTCATAAATGTTTAAAACACATAAAAATTAGTCGGTATTATTCTCTCCTTGCCTTGCTTGCTGCCTTGCCCCTCATATCCTTATGGCTTGATTGTCTGCTAAAGGTAACGTGAACGTCAAGTACAGGAAATCTCAATTACTACCTTACAAATAATCATCGTTTCGTTTGGAGATGAGCCCGTATTAAGAATTGGACTTGGGTTTTATATTACGTTGTACAAAGCTGCACTCGGTGAGCCGACACGTTCCATTATCCATTACAGCACAGAGCGCTTCCATTCCATTATTCTGGTTCGATATTCTTGGCCTTACGGTTGTAAAATCAAGACCAATTTTCTTTGATCGGCTCTGTACATTTAAATGAGACTACTGTTGTGCTCGCCCCTGCGGTTTGGCAAGGATTAGCATACAATTTTATTATATGGGAAGATTCTGGCGAAAAGGACAAAAAATTCGTGAGGATAAAGTATAATGAGTTATGACATGAATGGAGGGATTGGATTCAGGTAATTTCGGCTTACACTTACATCGTGTGCAAACGCTGTGCGAAGGACAATAAGTAGAGCTGAATCAAAACAAATGTTCAGACTTATTGGTGTAATAATGTAATGCTA
>JAQFXY010001536.1:0-10120 GCA_034693865.1 Ceratophysella sigillata | reverse complement strand
ACGCAACGACACAATTGCAATAGTGGAGGCATATATACATGGGACATACAGGATTTCATCTTTCTTACAAATACTATCATATCAGTTTCAACTTACCTACAATGAAATCGTAGGATTTGAACCTGGGCAGGTTAGAATCGTTTTCCAGCTCAGCCAATGTACTCGCCAAATCATCCTTCACATACTTTTCAGCGTAGAGTTGAATTAGAAGTGGAATTGATTGAAGCAGGAATTCAAAGAACCTCATAATTTTTCCGCAAGTGTGTCAGGATGCCAGTATTAGTTACGGCCTATAATAGATGTACCTATTTTTTTCAAACTTAAGGTTTTAATTTTTGTCCAAAATAACTTTATGTGCTAGTTCGAAAAGAGCCTACTTCAGTTGACAGTTGACACAAAATTATATCATCTCAGTTTACAAATGACAAACTCGCTCTACATATCCCAATCCCAATCCCGACTACCTATTCTATCGCTAACGACTTTAAAGATTTAAGTGTATATTTAATATTAGTTAAGTGGATCACGTACTTCGATGGTGTAATTATATTCATAAAGTAGCACAATATCTTAGACTATAACAACCAATATATGTGTGTGTGTGTGTGTTTTTAGGTAGAACGCTCTGATCGATGTTTCCTAGTAGACGGATTTGATGAAATGACGGCTTAATATTTCGCTAATGTTTCCGGGCTTCAGTATTTTATTCAAGCATGTCAACCTGATCCCAAGACAGCGCGTAACCGCCGTGATATAATTGTACGGTAGGTAAGAATATTTAACAACGTGGTCCGCTCTAATACAGCAAATTAATTAAAATTTATTGTTATTAACTGACTAATTTTTAAACATATATTATCGCACATCCCTCAAGAACATTTTTCTTCTTTAAACACACTAGTAAAATTAATAATAATAAATATTAGTGCACCACCGGTCGCAGCTCCAAACTGCTGGGCAAGTCCACACCAAAACATGGCTGTATTCCCTCCAAGGTCATTCAATTCCAGGGAGACCATTGTTTTCATGTACGAGATGATGCCAACATAGAACAACCAGGACCCTGCCATGATGACTGCACCACTAACCTCTGTTTTCAGCGGAGGATATGGACTCATTGCTGCGCATACCAAAATATACACACCGATTCCCGAGCCAAACACCGTTAATCCATTGATGAGAGGTGGCCAGCGAATGTCCAGAAAAAGTCCAAGCAGGCAAGCGGCAGGATATGCCAATCCGGCCAGCGTGACAGCATAGAAGTAAGTGTCAGCTCCGTAAGGAAGACAGGCGTAAGACTGGAGAGCGGGCATTGCTCCGAATGTTGTAAAACAGCCCCAGCACATTAGGCCCAGCAACCATCGGTATTTTCCCTTTGACGCAGACGGCTCTTCGATTTTCTTATCGCTGGCCTCTGCATTGCTCAAAAGTTCCTTCTCAAACATATTTCCAGATTGTGGCTCTTTGTGCTGCATCAAGTCGATTCTTTCCCCACGAGAATAGACAAGGAGATCCATGAGAACAAATGCAAGCCAACTGAGGAGAAGAATGAAAAGCAAGAAGCAGAAGAATACATTTGCTGTGAATCTTGGTTCTCTTCCAGCTGGAATCTCAGAATTCAAAGTGTCTAAAACTGAATGTTGCGTTGTGGAATTATTGACCGAACTGATGCAAGCTTCATTTTCATCAGTCACGCCTTGGGCCAGTGCCACAATACTGGGCAAAAATCCACTTAGTCCTTCCCCAAGCAAGTATGGAGTCATGTGATACGCTCGGAATCGTGCCATGTAAGGAAGAAATGCGACCGAAGAGGTACAGTCCACAATCGAGAGGCCGAATGCAGCCAGGAGAAGGACCACTGACCGCTCTGCCCCCAAAAGGAACATCGTCGTATCCCACCAAAATATGAGCGCCACACAGGCCACGGTCCCTATGGCCATTTGTACGTGAATGGCGGTCTGCTCACTGCACAGAGAATGCTTCCTCGCAAACCAGTAGACGAGTGGACCCACGTTGGCGAGTTGGATCATGACGCTCAAATAAGAGCCGAGTGCCCAGCCTTCCGGGAGTTTTTGGGTGAGGAGCGGAAGTTCGACCCAAAGTCCGGTCATGGCGATCCAGGATCCGAATCCAAAGCAGAGAGACAGAGTTTGAACAAACAACTTCCGTTTCGGGTTCACAGGCACAGGTACCATTTTCCCAATAATTTGTGTTTAAAAGGCAGTTTCAAAATACTACAGTAATACGAAACCTTATTGTCTTTAGTTTCATCAAATTACTAAATTGCGACCTTCAGAGATGTGAATGTTGAAAAAACCAGGATATTAAATTTGCTGCTCTTGTTCTGACATGATTAGTTCATTAATGTTATCGTATCACTCTTCCGAACACACCTGTGTAATCAAATCTTTAACTCGAGCGGGGCGGCGTACTACTACATATGGATGTAGAAAAAATTTGCACTCTAGCATACAAATCAAAAGTCAATAAATTCTATTCAAGTGCACTCACGTGGAGCCTCATCCGAAATATAAATGTGCACGGAAACACAACTATGGGTCAATAGCTAGATAAGTTTTTTACAAATAACAAGCATTTACCCATATTGTGTTGTAGAAAATATACAGCTATTCATTGTTACGAAGGCGGTCTTACGGCTTTAACCCTTTGCTTATTTGCTTAGTTCTGCTTCAGTGTTGATCAAGTGTCTGATTTTGCTGATGATTCTCATTTATGTATTCTGAATCGTCCAACATCCCTTTATACATAAAATCGTTACTTTGTATGTATGTATGTTTGTATGTACGAGCGTTTTACTCAATCTAACGATTCGGTGGGAACTGATGAGGTCACAGGTCAAAGTTGTACCCATAGACCCAGCCCCAAGTCATAGCCAGTTGCTAGTTATTCCAACATTTTCCTTTATCCACCCGATCAAAATTCAGGTCAACCAAAGGCCTGAATACACCCGATCTGACTTACACCTGTAGACACACAGAGTCGTAATTAAAACAAACCCTTAGGTTCACTAATGGGATCAAAAGATGGAGATGTTAAAGCTTTTGATTCACCCGATGTGAGCCGAACAACTACAGATAATATAACTGCAAACGAAACAACCATAATCTGACCATTTGACAACCTGGAGAGAAGAGTGAAACAGAAACAGGGGAAGGTAAAGGGTCGGTGGTCGGACAGTTTGGCAAATGACGAATTGGCAAAAGGCTAAAAGTAGGTTGTCAAAATTGAAATTGAAATGTTAGGAATTTGCCAATGTGGTATACCTTATCTTATGCAAATGATGCCTTTTTCTTCAAGTGTAGTAAATGATATAAGGAAAACCTCCTATTTTCCAATTTCGATTTTGGAATGTCCACCAAAGAGTCGTGAAAGAGCTTCCAAAAACTTCGAACTTCGTGGAATGATTTCATCATAAGTTAAACTTCACACTTCGTTCAAAGCGGGTCGATGGAAATCCCCCCCCACGGGATGGGATCACCCCAAAAATCACCAAACATTTAAGCTATTAGTCATCCTAATCGGTCTAGTACTTTTGGAGGGAACTTTTAGAAACTTTTAGTTTACTAAAACTGGGATTTTTTAGCAACTAAAATCTTAACCTTAATTATAATGTACGACACGCAATCCCGATCTATGTACTATCCGAATAACAGGTTCGCATTAGGGAATGTAATATTGAAGAACCTGATATTGAATCAATATTTCAATATTCTATATTTAGCCAGCTAATATTGATATTTGAATATTGAAATATTGAAAGTCACAAACTTGCTTAAACCGCACGCACTTGTTGCAGAAAATACAAAAACGCTAGAGCTCTACTGAAAAGTAATTATGTCGATAGTGGTTGGTACTTGGTACCAAGGCTATGTAAAGTAATGCGATGACACAGTTGTTTTATTATTGACCTCGGCTGTATTCACAGCAGCTCCCTTCCTTGCCATAATTTGGTGGATGTTACTTAAATGAGCATGAAACCCTGTAGTTTCTCCATTACTTGTTTTCAGAACTCGATCACATTTCAAGCATTTGGCGGTTTGTTCACTTGTCTCTTTCAAAAAGTAATTTCAAACAGAGGTAGTTCTCTTCTGTTCTTGGATACCCGGAGGGCTGATTGTCCTCCATGACTCGTTACTTAATTGAAAATGACGATAATTGACGCTTGCATTTTTACGTCAGGATAAGTGAGTGCCAAATGCCATACAAAGGAGGAAATAGAAACTAGAGTGGACAGGAAAGAGTAGCTGAAAATGGCGTACTTTAAATATTAGTGCTACTATGCTTACCCTTTTATTAATATTTTGAGTATTGAAATAACCAATATTGACCTTCAATATTTCAATATTTCAATACCAGGAAAATGGGCAAGATTTCAATATTTCAATACTATTGAATATCAATATTACATTCCCTAGTTCTCATACAACTCATAAAACGCAGTCGTCCTAAACCTTGCGCCTTCCCCGCCTGTGCCTCTAACTTCCCTGCGCCTGCTACTTCCCTTTTTTAATAAAGTCCCAATATGAATTTAGAGTGAGTGCTAATTGCTACGGTATCGCGACATAGCTTCTCGGTTACTCTCGGGGACTCTCGGTTTGTTACGACATGTGACGAATACCATCATCAGTTACGAAATAATGTATTATCCTGTGCAACGTCACGGCTACGACTTACCAAATTCCTATTTTTGACCCGGGGTCAAGGGTCAATTAAAACCCTCCTACGGGCTGAAACGGAAAATTAGCTTATAAAACGTCAAAGTCGTAAAGTTAGTATAGCACACAGTTTAGTTGCAAATAGTCTGTAACATCAGATTACATAGCCACGGACGATGAACGCATGATACACTACTGTACTGAGAGTGCAGTAGGTGTCTGCAGATTTACAACGACGAATCCGTCACGGATTTTGGTTTGGACTTGGACTGCACTCTGGACATGCGAAATGCAAAACACTTGATATGATATGCCTTATTTTATTATTCGCCCAAACTTCCCCCACTGACGTTTATACTTGTTTGCATAATTCCGAATGTGATAGGTGATTCAATCCAAGTGACACCGGCTGCCTCGCAACGGCTGTCCAGCTCCGCGGAGCTAATGACTTTATTATGATTTCTTAACAAAAGTTGAGCGGGCAAAAGCAAACTCCTTTACCAGTCCCACTGAATGAATTTGTCTTTAGAAAGTACAACAATTTTCACACTTATAAAATCTGAAATTTTTTGAACGTTTTTCATGAATTGAGTACTTGTATTACTCTCTTATATGTAGCTACTATGTATTTAGTCTAATACAATCCAGTACCTAATCACAAATCACCGCAACATAACATTAGCAATGCCAATCTACTAACCGTTTCACTCTGATCAGCACTGTAAATTGATTCAGAATCAGAATCTGATATGCTCTGTCCAAATGGGTACCTACCTAAATATGTAGCTCTTGTCAACTTCATTTCTTGACTCTCTCTGATCAGCAGTTTTTAGCATTCAGCTGAAACTGTGAAATGTTAGAGAAATTCGTAACATTGACAAAGTGCAACCCATACAATAGAGATGGAGCCACTCGCACGGCAGTTCTAACTACAAGGATCATTTCAGGCTCGTAACATGAAAGCATAAGCGCAACCCACTCTGACGTCAGGGCACTTTTTTTGGCTTGTGATGAAGAAAAAAGAAAAAGGAGCTGCTGTTAGTATTGGTCAAGGCTAGAAGGACGGCCGCTCAGGATTGGCTTAGGAGGCCTCCATGCCCGAGTCCTTTTGCCTGAAATGATCCTTGTAGTTTGTAGTTAGAACTGCCGTGCGAATCGCTCCATCTCTATTGTATGAGTGCAACCTACCCGGTTTGAGTTTAGAATATATCGGTCTGAAAGTATACTACATCTATGAACTGTACCAGGTCATATAATTTTAAACCTATACCAATAGGTACTGCCATAGCGTACTACATACTATGCCAACAATGGTAGATGGCTATGGTTATGCTCGACAAAAAAACAGGCATCTCATAAGACGCTTCTGGTCAAAATATAGTTTTCCGTGAAAAAAATTATCTAACGAGTAAAAAAAGCTATCCCAGATTTATATTTTCACGCAAAGCCCAATTCCAACATAGATTATATTCCTATTCCTAGTACCTACCGTGAACGCGTAGAGGGTGGTCCAAAACCCCCCTACCAAAAACATTTTCCAATTATATTTACCTATGTATTGTTTGGACCACACCTTAACCCCTGAAGACAAAGAGGGTGACGGTTACAGTATTTCAATTGTGACTATCACGCGGCAGAACACCATCTATACTACTAATTCAGTGAAGTACTCTTTTCGAGTAATTACTCCTTGTGTAGGGTTCAACGTTAAATAAATAATACCAAAATATTTCCTCAAGTTAATAAGCGAATATTCTACATATACCAACAAATATATCATTTACCCAAATATTTATGCGTTCTAAGTAACGAGACGGCCCGATGAACATGATGTCAAGTCCTTGTAATTGAATATAATTAAATATTTATTAAATTATATATTCTTTGAAATTATATAGCATAAATAATTCCATTTTTTCTCTGTAGTAAATGATGAGGAAATTGACCGAACTTCACAAATACTGTCATCCGATTCTGAGGCTGCTTCTCGGAGAGATGAGATTTATGGAATTCTAGGACTATCATCAGCGGACTTATGAACTAAAACGTCAAGTCTCGCGGGACGCATCTGGAAATTATGGATTCTTCCGCAGCACCCTCCTGAAATACCGAAGGCAGGTGGGATCACAGGGAACAGTCCAGGTCGTGTTCGAGTACTTAAGGGAGCTTAGACTCATAAGCGCGGTTGGTAAGTTGGGTTTCATTCCGTACTTGCAAAATTATAAATTCTACCTAGTGGTGCAGTAAGTAGTGGCAGTAGATTAGACGAGTGTAACTCAGCGAGGTTTAGGAATTCAACTTCAACTTTTATTTTCCCAGAAAGAGCATTATGATTAAGAAAAGTATTTTACGCTCCGAAGTTACCACATTTTGCGTTAATGCAGCGCAGAAGTCGAGTTCGACAGTCGCCACTGAAATTACGCGATGTTTTCGTGGGGAATTTGTTCCAGTTTAGTATCAAATATTTTTTCAGTGCTTCGATACTTTTATGAGGCTTAGAACAGACCTTCTGCAGATTTGACCATATGCCATAGTCCAGGGGACTCAATTCCGACATGTAATTCTTCGCCTTGGCTTAACACCTTTACTCTCAAAGTGCAGTGGCGCCTTGGCCATCAAAAACACCCCTTCCCAAACTATCACTGAGGCCGGTTTTTGTGTCCGTTTGACCAGCCGACAACTTTGTGGAATAGATTTAGCCTTTGTGGTGTAGAATAAGTCATTTTGTCGGGTAAAATGTTCCTCAACGTTGAGCAGCTTCAATCTGTAAATAGGGTCCGTTGGACCTTCATAGTGGCGTAGCGCTTGAGGAGCGCGCGGCATTTGGTGATCTGCGCTGCCTTCTGCTTTACTGTCAGCATGTAAGCGGTACTTCGCTTTAAAGCCTTTAGTCCTAGGTCGGTTTTGAGGCCCGTACGGATAGTGCCACCTGAAGCTTTCATTTACAGTGTTAGTTTTTGCTGACTCCGGCGAGCATTTTGGCCGATTCTGGCTTTGGGGGCGTCCAGCATTGCAGGAGTTCTTTTTGATCTTGGACGTCCAGGTCTTCGACGTTCCTTGATTTAGTTAGAATTCTTCTCACGTTTTATGGTACAAGCAACCATTGGGAAAGTGACCTTTGACCTCCTCAGCAGCTTGACAATCTCCGAATTTGTATTTTCTCCAGGAAGTGGAAAATAGTCGCTGCGCTTTTCCGGTCTAGCGCTTCCCCAGAAGCCATTTTTAAAACAATGTGCAAATTGAAATATGATTTTAAAGCAGAAAAACATGCGAATCCATCCCACCGTTTTGCATTTAAAAGCATTACTTGCTTCATACATTTTCATGCTACTGTCACTACTTACTGCACCACTAGGTAGTTTGCACAAGTACCTAAGGATTCTATTAATTCATAGTCCAGTGATTAAAAAGATTGTTTTAGTGCGGTCTATGTTTGCCCTAAAGGCCGTAGCTGCGTGGCTAGACGTTGATTTCCAGGGGGGGTGGGGGTCCAAATAGAACAGCATTTTTCTACCGACGGAGGCGGAAATTTATCATCGTCTACAAAAAAAGGCACTTTTTGCACCGATTTTTGAGCTACAAAGTTAGTGAATATTAAAACAATTGGCAAGAAGAGCGCCACAGGCCGAAATTTTTTGAATTAAATACTAAAAAGTTAGAATCGTCACACAAAATGACTGTCAAGGAGGTTGAAAAAATGTTTTTCTAAAGAGTCTAACCAATTCCGTTCGCACTGCAGACAATAAATTGAACCTTAGCAAGTCAACGGTGTCCACAATCAAGGTACAAAGGTAAGTTGGGGAATACGACTCACACCCAGAAAAAGGCACCCAAGCAAGCAACGGTCAGGAGTTAGAAAACTGTCGAAAATCAATTTTCTCAAATAACATGATAACTCCACAAATGTACCATTAGCGGCATCCAGAAATTTTGGACTGGCTGTAAGCAACGGTATCACGACTTTCCAAGAAAAATAAAATATCAATTGATTCACACATATCTGGCTTAGAAACTTGTTCTTCACAAGGCAGATCGGACGAAATATGCTCTCAAATATATTCCAATGCTTTTGTAACTCTAAAATAGCAAACATTTACCTAATAAGTAATTCGTGCATCTAATTTATTCTTAATCAATTTGAAAGGGACGAAGTCGATCGTGACGTCGCTGTTTTTTCATCAATCGCCTTTCACCAAAATATTGTTCGTTATCATCATTATTGGTTTGAAACTGAGATCTTAAACTACACAAACAAGTACATTACTGGGCCGGAAAAGCATCTGTTTATTCAAATGGAATTTTGCGATGGTGGTAATTTGAGGAACTGGCTTAATCCTGATGAAAGCGTGCTTGGAGCAAATACAACTGAGGAGGCTGATATTTTATTCAAACAACTTATTAATGCTCTTGTTCATCTCCATGAGCACAAGCTAGTCTTTTTGCATGGAAGTGGAAAAGTTGTCAAATTGGGGGATTTTGGACTAGCGAGAGAGGTTGATAATGAAATGACTAGCCGACACGGGACAGAGGCCTACAGGGCACCTGAGCTTGTAAGCTGTTGGTTTATGAATTTTGCATTTTTAATTTTTAATTTTACAATTATAATATTTAACCATTTAATTGTGTATTAAAATGGTATATTTTTGCGTTTGTTTCAACAGCGGCAACGCAGGCGGAAAAACTATGACCAATCAGTGGACATCTTCTCAGTCGGAAAAATATACTATGAAATCTATGCAGGCCTTAGCTTGGAAAAAGACAAGGATAACTGGGTTAAAAATATGGATGCGGTTGAGGAATTTGAATTTACGGAAGGGTTCGAAGCGAAATATCCAGTGAAGGTTTGTCAGTCTCTCAATATAGTAATATTACATAGTTCTGAATGGTTCATTTAAAGCCAATAAGACAATGAAATCGATACATTTAGGTCGTTTTGATCAAGTCAATGCTGGCCCAGGTTCCCGAACTTCGGGCAACAGCTACCGTAATCCGCGATATTCTTGCTGGAAATACTACCCTCCCTTAAACTGACAAAAACCAACAAAAAGGAAGCCTCTAATGCTGAACCTAATTCTAAGGGTGATTGTGTTTTGCTTTAGTAGGTAGTCAATATAATATTAAAATAATTATCTAATCACAATCACATCAAAAGTACTAGCCATTAAAACGTGCCTATTTGGCGTGAAAAGTTTATTTGAAATTCTTCGTGTGAGTTGGGTAGGGGTTGTGGTAAGTGGAAATTAGTCAAATTTAGAACAAAATATACTGTTTAGAAACATCACGTAAATTATTATTACTATTACAAATCGTTAAAACAAAAATCCAGGGAGTCGTCTTGGCCTACTGTATCGTACTGTATCAGCCTTAATTAAATATACAGTTAAGCTTTTCAAAGTCGTTAGCGATAGAACAGGCAGTCGGGATTGGGATATAAATATGTAGAT
>JAQFXY010001535.1:0-10120 GCA_034693865.1 Ceratophysella sigillata | reverse complement strand
ACCTAATCCACACAGTTAAGCACCCTGACCCATAGTTAAGGACCCCGACCCATAATTAAGCGACCCACCCCGCCCCTGCCCAAAGTTAACGACGTATAAGCGACGATGTGCGAAATCTGTACGGAACATGTAGTTGAGCGTAACTCCTGCGTGGACACAGATTAATGTTAAGTATGTGCGAAACCCTTTGGATTAGGATATTGTTGCTTTTGGTGTGAATTTAGGCTACGTACCCAGTGTTAGGTGTATGTTTGTAGATACTTACCCTCGTTCCCGGTCCGGTTTGATACCCCCCGGTCCCCTATTCGACAACCCAAGTCCCCCATTGAGTTATCGAGCTACATCCTGCTTACAAAAAGATAACCGGTCCATATGGCAATTGCCGTCATCGTGTCACACTTAGTTCACGAAAATCTAAAAAAGAAAAAATGTCCTGTTAACATCTTTTTATAATCTTCTCGACAGCCGTGGACATTACGGCTAATAGTTGAAAATCGCACTCGCTATTCCAATACATATTCAAAACCATTGCATATCGACAATAGTATTTTGCACATCTAAAGCAGCTATTTGATGAAAATACGTTTGATACATGTCAAGTATTTAGATGAACCTGTTGGAAATATTTGCGGAGGTTAATTTAATTAACCATGCACATACATTGGTTCGTGAACCGTGATAATCCTGCTTCTGATCAACTGTCTGACGCAAAGAACGCCCTATTGTAATTACAAATTACTTATGCATAGATTTCGCAATAGCTAAACGCTACCCTGGCGCTTGTAAATTGGGAAAGTGTGAGAAAATTCGGATTGGATTCAGCATTCAAGCTCGAGAGAAGCCATAAAACTCCCTGATGAAAACTCATGCTTGATCTCTGGTATTGTTCCATAGTTGAGTCTGTGTAGTTTCTTGGATCGTAAGGTAATTCCTTGAGTTCAGGATCAAAACCCCCCACAGAGGGTCTTAAAAAAATTCACAGCAAGAAAAAGTCATACCTTCCTGCCTTGTACCTAGACCAGATTGAGTACAGATCCTTATGCAATGAAATCCTTGGAGATTTATTGAACGCACTCTATACCTTTGGATATTGAATGTATTTACGCTCAGACAAAAAATGCGTCTGGTAAAGGGTTGGGGAAGAAGCAGCCACTCCACACAATTTATGACTACAAACATTCATATTTACTTGCTCCGTTCTAGTTCACCAGTAATGCCTTCTTCTGGAAGATGAGATTTCTTTTTCTAATCTGTTGTGGGTATTGACTTCGTACAAAACATCTACTGAAAAACTACTGGCATGTTCCTCAGTCCATACAGTGCTGCCCATACCGAGTTAGCCAGGCCTTTGCTTCTACTAGCAACACTTCTGGCCGCATTTGCTGCATTTCTCCTGTATTGCTTGTTGTGTCGTCCATTGGGCAAAGTGCAATATTGCATCGTGCTGGAATTATGCTCAAGTAGTACCGTGGCTAATTTTTTGAATTTATGTAATACTTGAATATAAATTAGCTACTAGCAACCCACTATTCAGTGCAATTAACTTAACTTAGGATAGGACCCTATGGGTCAATTGGTCGAATTTGAAACCTACGTACATGCCTGAACTGTACACTGCAGAATTATTAAGCCGGTTAATTTACTTGTTATGCATTAGAAGCATATTTAAGATCAGTAATTCATTCGTGCTTCCCGTGCTTTGGAAAACGCTAACTTTTACCTTTAAGCTTATGGTTGCATACAGTTATACATAGAGACAAAATAAACTGTTTATACTCTAGGATTCTTCATTCTAAATTCGGTGGTGACATAATAGTGCCATATATGGTATATTGTCGTGGCCAATTTTCTATGAGCAGCGCTGTACTCCAGGATTATGTAATATTATGGGCTTCCTGAAACGCTCACTCTCTTTTGTTGTTAATGGATCATTGTGAAAGGTGTGAAATTAAGTACAATTTGTCCAAACACGTTGCGTAGACTGAAGCGTGAATACAGAATGCAGATGGGGATGCGTCAGGCCCAGACCCAACGTGCTGAGCCACATGTGTGTGTGTTTGTTGTGACATGTGTCATGCCTTCCACTTGAGGTGAGGGACGAGTTCCGTTTCTATCAATTATCAATCCAAACAGACGCACGAGAGATGCGGATGGAAATAGAACTTCTGGTTTCACTTATGTCGTAATGGACTTCCTCCATATGGGACTTTAAAAATTAGTAAATTATGTCATTATGCAATAGTAAATGCATTTATGAGCATAATATTCAAATTGAGCTTGACATGTTTATGGTACATGGCTTGAAATAAATAAAAAGTTGGGCTAGTAGTAGCAGTAGAACGTGAAGTCAAGTCCTTAATTCTTTGAATACTAACTCGCACCACGCACGCCATGCAAGTATTTTTTACTTTAGCAAAGCAAATGTAATTTATGTGCAATGTGCAACGATGCGGATGAGACGGACGGATATTAAACCGTACTGAGTATTGAGACACCATCAATAAGCTGTAGTATGACCATCGCCGATAATTAGATACACTTACCTACATTTATATTTTATATCATTTTACATTATATGTAGCCGGTTTCCTTAACCACATTTAAATTAAATGGAAAGCGAATGGTCCCCGAGCTTACGAATACGAACAATAGTTAGTTGCAGGATTATAAAATGAAATCTTAAATGATTGCTGCAGTACTTTATTAACTCAATAATTAAGTAGGCTAGTTACTAAGAATGTATCCTGTCAAAAAATGCCATTACAAAAATCTCCCTCAAAAAAATTTGTTTGCAACAATTACCGATCCAGTTTTTGAAGAATAACATGCGTCATTCCGTTGAACTGCATTTAAAAATTATTGCCAAGCCTGGCTATTGAGAATTTGCGTATAAACGTCGGTATGAAGCCCTTAGAGATATTACTATCTGCATGTGTGGAAGCTGTCACTACGGCAGACGAGTGAGGGATGAAGCGGGAATTCAGACACTTGCCTGTTAAAACATTTCCAAATAGAATAATACTCTTGGTTTGTTAGAGGGAAGAAGAGTGACATTTGTGACATGCCACAACAGAACATGAGGCTGGTTGAATGGATGGAAGCTACTAAATTGCTAATCATTCTCCCTCTCTCTATAATTGCCACCTATTCTTCTCTCGAGCCAGAACTATTCTAATGCTGAGCGTGACATGACACTTTGACACGGCGAGGAACGATATCACTCCTCTCTCCAAAAGTTTATCCACACTTCAACTCTCCTGTGGTCTCAGCTTCCTTTACTCTTGGCAGCCAAACACAAGATTCAAGTAAGCGGATTTTCGGTAGACGGACAAACACGTGCATTTTCTAGTATGTGCCGTGTTAGTGAGCTTAGAGTGATGACGATGATGCATGATTTCATCATAAAAATTGAAAATCAAAACCGCCTGTACGGAAAATGCTTGTAGAGGCTACAGGAAAATTACGAGGCCTCCTCCTAGGTATTTTCCTTTTCTTTGGCAAGAGTTGATATTATCAAATCTGACTTTCGGACTAATAATTACGTCTGAAGCTCAGTAGTTTGGCTTCCTGACACTCTAATAGTATAATTAGCGTATTGTAAGAATATTTGAGACGAGAACCGACTTTAATCTGTGAGTATAGCAAGCTGCAGTGACAATGATAAGTTTTGAGGACGATCTATGTGTACAGATAATTGTATACGGGTTTATTTTTTCACTTTACAATAAAAAAGCAAAAAATTGGCACACCAATGGTTACCATCGCATGTTGGTTATGATTCTTTGATTTTTTGGTTATTCTTTACAACAGAAAATATAATGTTGAGATTTTAAAGAGGCTTGAGCTCGACAGGAGTATCTCGTCCACAACGAACAACGTTCTCGAAAGCAAGTACCATAATGGATTCTCCAAAATTACACTCCGCTCGATTTTGAAAAACGTTCAGAGGTGGTTACCGTACACACATTACATTAAGGTCGGTTGGTTACCTAGGTTACCATATTAAGCTTATTTCTGGGCGCAATGTATGTAGCATTTATTATTCTAAATCATCGTAAAACATTTTAGTACAGGAGTACTGTCATTGCAAACAACCAAGTATGTATAAAGTCATGAGCCGTATGGCATTGAAAAGTACCTAGCAGTAGCGGCATGGCAGCGAAGCTATTTACTCTAACGTGAACATGGATTAAAATGAGGATGCAATGGTAGATCGTGTAGTCCTGAGCCAAGTAAAATCAGAAGGGAAGCATAATAAATGATTGTTGTGATTTTGAACTTTGAGAAATAGTGAGAAAGGGTCATGATCTCGTCGTGCCACCGTGAATACGAATACATCACACCCTGCAGATGATGGGCTGATATGAAATAAGTCTTGCCTTACTTCCAAGAAGAAGTTACGCTGGTAGTTACTCCTCAAACAACAATGGAAATGGTGGGGACGGGGTTGATTGCTCCTTGTTCTTCTACAAGCAAATGATATCCATAACCCCGTAGAAATATTATCGATAAGTGAATCTGCTATTGCATATTGGGAAGTCATTCTTTCTTGGAGCTATTAATACGCGGGTACATACTTAACAATACATTTTTAACCGATAAAGAGCTTAATCATCCTGTGTAGTTGTCTGTAGCTTTTTTGCCTCCTGATTGGTAAATCTGATTCTTTATTAGGGAAGCGGGAAAAAAGAGTGAAATTATTAAGACACAAATAACAGCTCAAATAACAGCTTTGTACACATTTCGGTCATTCTCGGCACAGACTCACGATAAAACTTTATACATAGTATTTACCTTATTCTTTTGTATTTACGTGCAAGTAAACAATTAGCTATACAAATCAGTGCTTGGCACTGGCTCGTAGACCTGCTAGTCCTTAATATTATCTGTACTGGTTCTCAGAAAACAATTCCCACATGAACGTCGTAGCAAAAGTTTGTCCGATTAAAAAAAATCAAACTTAACCGATGTATCTACTTTACCTATCCTGACCATAATTTACAGTTTGATCTCAAAGGTTAAAATGAGATATTTCGGAACGAAAAATAAATAAATATACTTAATTTGATTATGAAACATGTTTTGTATAGAGATCAGAATATTTTACAAAATCAATTTTCAGAGTTATCTGTGATTTATTTGTATTTATTTATTATCGGCGTAGAAGTACGTGGCATGCTACTCATCTGGTTTACAGGGGCTGTAGTAAGTGCATGCATATAAATATCACGTCCATAAAAATCGAAGGGACCAGAACATTACAGATTACATTACAGTACTCTCATTTACACTTCTATTTTGTAATTCCAGCTAATTTTTTGTCATTGAGAAAGCAGTGGTCCAAATTACAGCAAAATTTACAATGTAAATAAATACGAATTCAACAGTTCAGTCAGGGTAAACTATGGGTAGACAAGGAACTGACTGTTGTCCCTTGATTTCGATTTTTTCAAGTTCAAGTTAAGAAGTTTGTTGTTTCATCCAGGCAGGCCAGGCCATACGAGGGTACAGGGGAAAACGTAGGTATTCAATTTCCAAACAAGCTAGCACAATGCCCAATACTAGTTTGGGGTTTGAGGTTTCTGGAGATGCGTCTCTAATTTAATTTGTGAAGATCGTATTATTATTGTATTATGTGGAGACGTGTGTAATGGATCCTTTAGACCTTTTGTTTTTGTCTACAACACAATATCCTATGTCGAATACCAACATTGTAAGAACAAGAACCTCAGCGATACTGCTCACCTTTCCCTGAATTTCTCAACGTTAATTTTGCTCTATTCTTCATTCCTCAGCCAGGTACGTGGATGACATCAAGTATTACATTTAGGTTTAGTTATGCTCCATGGTTTAGACACAGAATAATAATAATCACGATTCCGAGTCACGTCAGACTCGCTTCCTTCCAGCTCTCGTTATTACAATGTTACAGGTAACCCAATATTTGTATTATCAACTCCACATTCAACTCGACAGTCTTTTCTAAACAACAATTACTTATACTTTGAAACAATAACTTGTCTTGCTTACAACTGGACGTCGATTTAAAAATAAAAGCACTTACCTTCGGGTTTGCGCCCATGGAACGAGCTGGTCTTATATTCGGCTCCGGTTCCGCTGAAGTAACTGCGTCTTCAAGTAGTTTTGTAGACCATATTATTCAATGATTCGGCAAAACTAAAAAAATTCCTATGCTGATATACTGTAAATATTATTCGAAAATTAGCATACAGAAACTTTTATTCGATGCGAAAGTCTTAATTGCACCAATTCGACGAGCTTTCAATTTAAATTGGCATATTCCATTCCATCGGCGAGAAATTAATTATTTGGACTTGATTTTATTTTCAATTAATTCTAGTTAAATATTTTCGTTTTTCAAACTTGTCAAAATTGTACGTGCGTTGAAGTTGCGTTAGATACATGGACACTCTTCCAATTCTTTATTGCGACACTGCCAAAGCAGTTACACCTTGCCAAAGTTATTTTAAATTTTCAACTCAAGGATTTGAAGGTCGCTGTGATGTGGGGTGTGACAGTTGATCTGGAATCATATTTCAACTTTCGACTGTCGCCTTAACACCAGGCCCTCTTTGTAGTCATCAAAAACCAGAAACAATAGAGAAATAGTTGATGAAACAGAATCCATCGTGAGAAGAAGAATGCGAGCCACCTAAGATCACTATCTGCTAGCACGGTCTTCGTGTCGCCTGTCCTTAACTTTGCCAAGAATTTAAATGTATCTGCTTTCTGCTTCTCTTTAAATTATTTTGTGAATGGCTAATACATTGTTTACGCTGCAGGGAACTTGAAATGTCAATTATTTGAAAGAGAATTGTGGAGCATTATGCATATTTGATTCATTCCAAGAACTGGTATACGATTTGCCGTTTGTATATATTTAAAAATAAGTAATAAGAATAAGTGATTTTACTGACGATTCACTTTCCCCTTGCTTTTGCTTACATTGGCAGAATTAGCATTACGTATTTCAAGGCCTAGAATTTCAGCCGCAGATTATGCTGGGTGACAGTATATATCGTAATATCAATGGCTGTACACAACTCTCTATGAGAAACAGCATATAATCATCTGTTATTCATTAGCAAATGCTTTGTAAGACGCCGTTTGAGAAGCTGTTAGTCGTAACGTTGTGCGTAGCCATGAGTTGCTATGAAGGATGAGGAGATTCAGGAAACCCAACATTGTTGCAGATACTAATAAGTAGTTTTCAGAACAGCGGGATATCCTCGTGTGATTTTGCAAGTTTATGTGTCTTCCAAGTAGTTAAATAAGATTCCCTGTTGAGGCAGGCTCCTAGGGTGACTCCAAGTGTTACTCCGACTTGAAAACAATTATACGCCAGCCCGCTCCGCTTGACGAGGGCAACCCAGGTATGAAAGCGTTGTACTGACAACTGACACTAGCCATGTTAATGTAGAAGCACTCCTAAGAAAGGCTCATAGGAGAAGTGTGGCAAGTGCGGTAACACTGCGGTTCACAAGAATCAAAGTTTGAAATTACTGGCCAACAGGCTGTGAGCAGATCTCAGAATTTCTCACGTTACACGGCAGATGCAGAGCGTGTAGTGTTGTTAAACTTATTAACATGCATAAGTACCCTTAAACCTGGGGTGCTGCATAGAGATGGATGGACCACCATTGTGAAGTCCGAGGCTCCACGAAATACTGGACTGAACACACGCAGAAATAGGAACTCTATGAGCTTCATTTGCATTCTTTGCGGATATGATCTTTTCGACTTGGGTCATAAAACTTTTGACATGTCCTGTCAGGAGGAAGAAGAGCCTGCTTAAATTATGTACAACTTCTGTCCTCCTCTGTGCTGTGGAATCCGGACTGGAGGGAATAAAGTAATAAATTAGTAATGAAGGGTGTTGCATAAAAAGAGGAACAGGGGGAAAACAATTTGCAACGTGAGACATTTTAAAATTCCACTCATGTCTTAACAAATAAATAACGTGACATGCTTATGTACACAGCATCCGTCCATGCCTCAGTTTGGCTGAAAATGATTTCACCCTTTTCCATTGTTTCCACGAAGTAGATTGGCACAGGTGAGCCAGGGTGCAAAAATGTAAATTTCTGTCTATTTCTTTCCACCTAAATTTATTTTACTAGTATTCAGTATTCAATATTGCCGTGGAACAATCGGGAATCCAGAATTGCTTAAGTCTCAGAATCGCTACTCATTTTTTCAACGGTGTATTACACGTACCTAAATAATTATCTATTACTATGTAGTTAAAATGCACGTCGCATTAATATACGAATATGTAATCCTGCATGTTTCAGCATTAATCCAAAGTTATTTTCAACTATTCGCTTCTAGAACATAACATAGGGATCAAAGAGCACTTTTTATTTTTGCGGTATGATTGATGTCGCTATACAAAAGAAAAGTGTTGGATGTTAATACTTCTACACAAAATATGTACATTGTTAGCTACTGTTTACAAATATTACTGAATTTATTGAACGTACAGCACAGACAAAACTCATTAAATTAAACAAACTATGACAAAATTAAACAATGATCAACAAGCTTAGCGAAATTCCGTAGAGAAGAATATAATTCTTGTATTGCATGAAGTGTTCTGCTACGCACTACACTACATTATGCCATATTTTGAGTATTTATGTTTTAAAAACTATCTACAAATATACAACTAAATTAGTAACCCACGAATCAGTGCAATACACCAATGACTTAACCTAGGACGCGATCCGGAGGGCGACAGTCATATCTGGAAACACGGATCAGTAAGTTAGCTGTGCTCTAGCCTCTAGCAATATACCTTATTGTGATAACTTGGGAATATATAAGCTACTAGTTGGCCACGAATCAGCTCAAATCACTCAACCTAACAAAACCCTCGACCGATTTGATATACTATTTTCGCCGTTTCGTTACGGAAACGATACGAAAATTCCGTTTCTACGTATTTGGAAACGGTTGTTCAGCGTTCGGTTTCCATTTATAGTCAGAAACAGTAGCTTTTTACACAGACTATAAATGTTTAATTGAAATCTTGTAGCTCAAGTACAGCAATGTACAACGACGTTTCTGTTAAAGTATACTATGTGTATGAATGTTCTATACTTAGCTGATAGCTGACCATTCTTTCAGGCGATGGCTAAACAATGTCCCTGGTGGAGTTTTGCCAAAAAGTCCTCGTGAAATGAAGATAGGACAACGCGTATCAAGTTTAACATTTGCCCCTTCCTTCATTGTCAATAAACGGGCCAAAATCTCGGAAAGTCGAAAATCTCAATTTGTTGCTGTTTCGACCATCTGAATCATGGCTACAATACACCAAATCGTGGTATTTAGATTGAGGAGATGAACCCATTATGTATTGCCAGCTAAGCGTGCTTTTTTGCTTCGTAGAAAAAGCCTCGTCATGCCTCTTCTCGCAAAATACGGCAACACTACACCACTTCTGCTCAGATATTTGTCCCACTACTTGTCCTTATTACTAACCAAGTTCCGTTGTGAATTCAACATTCCGATTTTAATATCAACTTTTCATCCCAATTTACTTTTTTTCTCTTGTTCTTTCTGGACTGAACTTTCTTGAACATTCCTATTCACACGTTGGGAGTTTGGGCGGAAACCGGACAAATTGAATAGCCAATTTTCTCCGCGTAAGAGTGGAGGTTAAGTGCATGCTGTCTAATAGTGTGAATGTAGTCAGGTAGACGAACAGAGTTTGAGGAAGTGAGATGAGAATGACGAGAGCGACTAAAAAAAGTTTTCGTGCAGCAAGTAGAAGACTGTGACTGTTTAAGACTGTGACTGGTCACCCCATGAGATTACTACGGGATTTAGTTTCAACGGAACGGATTTTACTCCAAGACCTATTTACATTGAGGAATAACGCTTGTACAGTATTGCGTTTTAGATTTTAGAGAAGAAAAGCCCCTATAGGTCCCAATATGTCAGCCATGGTGGAATTGAATCAAGAACTGGATTTACCGATATCGGAGTTCCACAAGGGGGAATCTTGTCATGCATATTATTTGGACTTCTTATAAATGATCTTCCACACTATTTAAGAGACACATTTGTTCTACTGTTTGCAGACGACTCAAACTTT
>JAQFXY010001534.1:0-10134 GCA_034693865.1 Ceratophysella sigillata | reverse complement strand
TTCATGTCTGGCAGCTCCGTTTAAACCGGGATCCCTTTCACATAAAATATATTTACACCAAGGCATATATATCGTACGATGGCTTGTAAATTTGATTTTTAGATCTTTTTTAAAGCACAACGTTCAAGTGTATACACAGCGCACAACATGTCCACACTCTTTACATAAATTAGAAAACAAATTGGTTCTCTTCAATAAAAAGTCGTACTAGATTTCAGACCATCCAACTAATGATTTTTTTTTTGCAAACTTTCCTAAAACTTTTTAAGTGAGGCGCAAGAGTACAGCAACGGACCAAATTCATTTAACTGAAACTAACTCTAACTAACTGTTTAATTTTAGCAACCAAAAAGTGTTTCCATTTAATGGCAATTTTAAGAAATTAAGTTTCTTGCCTACTTTCTTAAAACTGAATTTTTAAATTTCAAATCTGCGATACGAATACAACAAATATCACAGAGACGCGCTTATTGTAATTAGCCGAAGCTAACTCTAGTAGCAATAAATCCGTAAGCATAGATTAAACAGATGATTTTTTTCCCCTCAAACTCAAATAAATTAAAACTTGTAAATTTGTAATAATAAACAAATCTTGTAAACACGACAATTCTAACTTCAAAGTGTATACTTATTATTTTTTTAAAAATATTTAGCACTCGAACCGTGTACCTACATAAAGAATGACCGAATACATTAGCAATGACCAGATACAATGCAATGAACGGATACATTAGCTTAATACTTGACAGTCAACAGGTAACACGCCAAAAGAGAAGGGAAGCACTAGAGATTTCAAACTTACTCGAGAAATCTCCCGCACTCGAGCCTTGGCCCTTAAACCCCTCCTCTTCCTACCCTTGGCAAAGTCTACCTTGGCTCCTCCTCTTTCTCCCTTAACCACCAAGTTCAAATACAAAAACCTCATGCCCTCAATACTATACTTGCCCTTCTTACCAAACCGTACATATACATATGCCACATCATAATTAATTACAACCCTTCCTCTTCATCTTTAACCACAATAATACATATGCCTCATTATAATTAATTACACCCCTTCTTCCTTATCTTTTAACCGCAATTATCCAATTAATTTATTCATTATCTCTTATCAACCACATTCATGCAATCATCCAATTATCCAATTAAGATCCTTATCTTTTTGGGTTCTGGTGCATTGCTTCCTTAACTAACGTAAAATTAATCACTACAAAGTCAATGTAATCAGAATATGAGGTATAGAAGTTACGTTAGGTTTAGGTCCTGGCAAACCGAGCAAGAAATAGTCACTTAAATCCCCATACTATCAGCAGAGTTCTGTCGACCTTATACACAGCGACCTAGTGTCCGCTCGGCATTAAGTCCCTCGCCCTAGGTCCCTCGACCTAGATTCCGGGATTCAACCGTACGACTAATCAATATTCAATAACTCATAAATCGGTAAATTCATGAAACTTCAAGCAACATTATTTCTTGTAGCAGCATATGATGGGTTTTTGTGAAACGTTTGAAATTCGTTAAAATGTTGTGCGACAACACTGCTATTTCGTATTACTTAAAACAAATTAGTTTAACGTATTTAAGCTGCTCAAGGCTTACCTTTGAATCTTTAAGCTTTAATTTATTTATTTGCGTGATCCGTGAACCCTTTAATTCCGTCATTTGCAGTATGCCGTACTTGGAAGCTGTAATGCAAGAATCCTTACGAATGTCTTCCATTGTTGCGGGTAGTATCGTTCACTCAACAACGGATGATACTGAATTTATGGGCTTTCGTTTACCCAAAGGAACTATTGTCATGCCGAATCTCTACCAAATTCACCACGATGAGGAATACTGGAAAGATCCCGAAGTATTTCGTCCAGAGAGATTCATTAATTCTGACGGCTCCTTCCGAAAGGATGAACACGTTATTCCATTTTCCACAGGGAAGCGGGTTTGCATAGCAGAGAATATTGCAATGACCGAGTACTTCCTATTTACCTCAAACCTTCTACAAACATTTGACATTAATTCGGATCCAAATCATCCATTGCTGGGTTTAGAAGCTCGCAAGCCCGCCTTTATTCTTTCGCCGCACGGTTACAGAATCATATTTTCCGAGAGAAAATAGCGCAAGTATTCTGGTCAGCATATTATACCTTAAATATAGATGTACGTACTTCCATTGTACATGTATAGTGAGTATGCCTATAATGTGCACTGTACTTTGATTCCTTATGCTTCAATTATACATAGATAAACTATATACCTACAGATAAAATAGGCATTAAGAGACCAGGATTGTAGAACAATAAATAATAGCATTTTAAGTACCATTTTCCTGATCTACACACTGTTTGGTGAAGTCTGGAACTTCTCAGAGTACGAAATACGAACTTCAAGCTCAAGCGCCTGAACGCAAACATTTGATCATGTGATTTTTGTTTTTATGTTCTCAATTTTTTAAAATATCTAAGCTTAATGTTTTGTAATAATTCGGTGGTACAGCAAAACAGTGTCACATGCATACGACGCGTGCCTGATATCCTCAGCTCTGTACGTTCAGAGAATAAAGTTGGCTTTAATGAAACAAACCTTTGCGTTTCAAAAACGAAGACTCCCTCAAAAAAGCCGATGCATTAGTTAAGCCCAATTGAAAGCCAGCTTCTTTTGAATCTTAGAAGCTAGGTGGCGATTGTGAGTCTTCTCAAAGAAGAATTCCAAATAGGAATTCCATACACAGACGAAATTATGGCAGGGAAGAATCAACATCTTACCTGCCATATTATTAGTGACATTGCCACTGCTCAGTTCAACGTTAGAGCATAAATCAAGTTGTCTATACAATATAGTTATGTATCACCTATCACACTCCACAACGATTCTCATGCAGTGCATTACTGCATAAACATATGGCATGCGTGTGTGTGTAACCTAGGGGTCGAGCTCCGGTCGGGTATTTCGGGTCGGATCGGGTCGGGTACCCGTCTCGGTTCGGGTATTTTATTTTCTTAACCCGATCCGAAAGTTTCGGGTCGGATCAGGTTGTCCTATTTCCCACCCGAGTCAATTTCGGGTCGGGTCAGATCATCCTAATACCCGTAATACCCGAGGGTACCCGCCAGAGCCAGATACCCGACGGTTATCAGGTACCCGACCACTTCGGGTCGGGTATTTTATTTTTTTAACCCGACCCGAACGTTTCGGGTCAGGTACGGGTCGTGTGAAAAATGACCCGATATTTGCGGGTCGGGTCGGGTTCGGGTCGGGTCGGGTTCGGGTCGGGTCACCCACATACCTGATCCGTCTCGACCCCTAGTGTAACCTAACGTCCCAGTCAGTCATACGTCTCACGTTGTATTCCCGCAATACACACTCTCTCGTCACTTCCAATCTTAAACTCCCAGCGCCCTCGTGTCACAAAAATCTTTTCCTTTTCTGCACGTACTTTGCTATTTATAATTAATTAATTTGTCAACTAACACGACTCGATGACGGCACAACTCATTTAGACGCTGGATACGGCGTTAAAAAGCTAATTTTTAACTGCAGCAAATGTTGAGATCAGATTTTGGATTATTGTTTTCATCGATGTATTTTAATCCGCCATTTTGTTTTTTTAATATTTTGAGAAAATTCTGATTAAAACATGTTTTTAGGAATACGCTGCGATTTCCAAAACTGTTTCAACCATATCGATACAACGTCCCGTTAAGCTGTGGTCCTCCTTTTTCAAATCCCCTTAATAATGCCTCTGAACCATCTGAACCAAACATGCATTTGAAAGCTGTTTCTGACAGAGAGAGATTGAGGGATTACCTATGGTTAGGGAATAAATATGAAAATTGACAAATTGTACTAGGATCCTTTCCTAGGTTCAGCATTTTGTATTGATTCGTGGGTTGCTAGTTGATGCTGGCTGGCAGAATTTCTTCGAAGTTGATTTGATGGAATACTGTAGTTAGGATAAGTAATTGGAATGACCAAGTAGTCCACTCTAACAAATACATAGTGTCAGACTGAATGATAATGCTACACGCTACACGGCTTGTTCAGATGACAGTTGAAGGTTGATGTAGTAGAGTGTGTTGAATGATATAATATAAAGATAACCTTCAAAAATTGCTTACCTACTTGGTGATACAAAGTCGTAATTGCAATAAGAACTTGTCTTGAGTATTAACCTTGAAAGGGAGCAAAGACAAGCATTAAAATACACAGATCATTATTCAGGCTTTTACAGGCAGGTTACCTACTTTTTTTGGTACAATAACTTGGCAAATGCATTTTTATCCACTCGACTTGAATAAGTGCAAGACATTATTATCCACTCAAGGATTTTTCTTGACGATAATAGCGCTGATAAGCAAGCAAAAACGTAAGAACAACCAGCATATTTTATTTTACTCAAGGTTGATTCATGATATATGTTAAAACTGAAGTTAAATGCGCCATATCTCGACTCTGGACTTTAGTAAGGTGAATACCTAAAGTCAACTATTAACAAAACTTAGATCAGTATATTAGAGTACCAATCGTAGGAATATTGAGCAGGGACTCAAGACGTTTAAACTTCTACCACGCTATGAATCTACCTGATGGCTTCATGGGAGCCAGCCTAGGTTAATTAAATTCTATAAAAATGAATTAAAAACAAATCGGTCGAAAAAATTGCAATAGATATGGATCAGGAGGTATTAAAAAATATATAAACGTAAAAAAAAATTTAAATAGTCAGAAACCAAATAGGTCTGAAAAATAAAATATCAGCTCCAACTTAAATTTTGCACTGATGTTAAAATGAATGATATGATAACTAACTACAAACGTATGTATCCGATGTTAGACAAGGCTTTGTTTTAATTGATAAAAATGAGGGTTGTCGCAAAAAGCTGGAAATTGGCCGGTTCTATGATGCTCGCTTAACCATAATTTGAGAGAGCGAAAAGCTTTGGCCGAAGCGTATATTAAGTGAAGCTCTGGTCAAAGCAGATAAAACATGGTGAAAGCTAAGCTTCGCCAAATCTTAAAAAATCACTGCTTTGTCGGATGAAGCTTCGCGACAACCCTAGTTAAAATGCTAACCACTGTAACAGTACCATAACTTCGTACAGTGCCATGCCAATTTAGTATCTAAATAATCTTGCCATTAGGCACTCATCGGACAAAGGACTTGTGGATTTAAAGGCTGAAATCAAACGGCACGTGTTGCATATTGCAATCTCGGCTTGTAATTGTAAATAAAGTTAATCATCAGGAAGCACCTAATAATAATTCTTGCCTAGTTCCTATCAAGCAAATTTTTTTAGTCGAATTTGCAATATGATAAAAGTAATAATTACAATTTAAAGTATTTAATTATGTTAATGATTGGAGTGGCCTATTGACTCAATTATCTATGATCAAACTTAGTTTTAAAAAGAAACATTTTTTTCCTCTGTTCTCGACTAAAAGTAACGATAACGATGCCAATTGCCAACTGCTTGATACTCACAGTGAATTTGAGGGGCCGAAATAAATGCTGACTATTCTAGCTAGTTCATTAATAGTTGATTTGCATATTCCTATAGTCAATCATTCGTGCTTAGTACAGAAATAAGTTGCTGTTTTTCCTATGCAACTTAATGAAACAGAGTATAACCGGTGTGTCTAGTAGCTAAACCTACGCAAAATACTCCCATCTGTCCCTGTAACATACAAACACTTATAATGATAATTGAGTGTCATATTCATAGATTATAATCCAGGCATTTATGCATCCTAGAGAGAAAAACTCAAAAAATATTCATTATAATAGACGTAACAAAATTGGGCTAAATGACCAGTCGAAACTCAGAAGTACCTACTGAAGTTAGTTTGAGCTATTTCATTGTATATATATTTTAAATCCAGCAATGTTAGTCGCTGCTGTGTTTGTGGCAATAGCCACGTTTCTAATCTATTTACTCACTAAAAAGAAACTGCCTAAGGGATATCCTCCAGGTCAGCTACTAATTTGAATTTTAAATCCTTAATATTTTT
This sequence comes from Ceratophysella sigillata, assembly GCA_034693865.1. Classification (NCBI taxonomy): domain Eukaryota; kingdom Metazoa; phylum Arthropoda; class Collembola; order Poduromorpha; family Hypogastruridae; genus Ceratophysella; species Ceratophysella sigillata. The sequence continues at coordinate 4,131 of JAQFXY010001534.1, read as the reverse complement.
GTAGCATTATTCGCAATCCTAGAATATAACGAGCTTCATCATTCTGTGATGTATGTATGTATCTATATAAATATTTGTTTGCTTTTTTCCCATCCCCTGATTTCTTCTAGCAGAATTAATTTCACGATTTTTATTTATTTCAAACCTTAAGCATTAAGTTTTTACACACACATCATTTCATATATGTTAATGCATTGCACGGACAATTTCAATAATCGTTGACAACTGCTTCAATACACGAATAATTACTGGGTAACGGGTTTCGGCCTGAATGCATATTTATTTTGCATGAATGGATTACCCCCATTTTTTGTATCGCCACAAACTATGACCTAAAGACCCCAATAAGCCAGTTTTATATTGCATATTTTTGAATATTTCAGGGTTTTAGTACATATGCATATGCAATGCACATTTTCAGCCTTCTGCTGCATATAACCAAAAAAGGCAGAAAACACGAAATATATGCACAAAAAAATATTTCAAAACAAGAACATTGCTAAAGTTTATTTTTACTTTAAAGTTATTTTAAAATATTAATAGTTTTGCATTTTATAGTGGTATACTGGTGTTTTGAGTGCATATTTTACTGCAGATGAATAATTTTGCTCTTTTTAGTTTAAACTGCAATCGAATTTCAGCATATTTTTTTAAATTTTATTGTATATTTTGTTGCATATAATGCATATAGCTTATTTATTGCATATTTTACAGCATATTTTCGCCTTTTTTATTGCATAATATGATTTTTCTAATAATTACAAACACGATCTTTCTCAAGCGGTCATTCTTTCTCTTGCTTACACAAATACTAATTTGTCACAAACTTGAAAAATATGGATTTGTACTATATTCAATGTTATTGGAGATATAACATCATTACCAACTAATACACACAGGGGACTAGAATTATCGTTAGTATATGCAAATACACAATCAAAGAGTATGTGTAAATGCAGTTTTGAATTGGCTGGATTTTAAACGGTGAACATTTTCTTAGTGGTAAATACAAGACCGCAGTTGATCATTTCTTCTTGAATTCAAGTATGTAATTGCGACAAACAAAATTAGTCGAACAGAAATAATCAGATTTCGAAGGTGTAATTGTGATTGATTATTTTGTAATTCGAAACTCATTTTGAAACAGTTTTTTTTCAATTTTTCTAATTAAACATTTTCAAAATTACCGATAAAAGTCAATAGTACCCGAATTCAAAGCATTTTTTTGAACTTAAACAACTTTATACATACCTATTTGCATTAGTATTCCGTTTCCGTTGTGACTTGTAACTAATTAAGCTGTAGATATCAGTGCCCGCTTACTGTTATTAGGTGTATATTGAAACCATATTATTAAAAATGTAATTATCACAGGACCAACTGGAATACCTTTATTAGGCTACATGCCATGGCTAGCCCCATATCCGCATATTGAGATCGGAAAACTGGGAAAGAGATTTGGACCAATATTCAGTGTACAGCTTGGGAGCTACTCGTAAGTCTTGCGTTTTACCGGATCTGATTATTTTAGTTCTACATTAATTTTTAGTGACAAATGATTTGTATTTTAATGATCAAATTTTCCAGTCTTTCCGTTTACCACTTGAATACTAATTAGATGACAAATTTAGGTTTGTGGTTCTAAATGACTTAGAAACTGTGAAGGCGGCACTCAAGCTAGATGTATTTTCTGGCCGGCCCAACCATTTATTGGCAATGTCACTAGTTAAATTAGGTAAGCAAATAATTAATATAATAAAACAACGTAAATATCTGATGCTTTATGAAAGCAGCAGTAATATTACACGACATAACACAGTAGTACCTATTTCTCATTCATTCCATCGCATTTTAATCTCAGGCCTGGCTTACAATGAAGGACCATCCTGGGTTGAGCAACGCCGATTCGCATTAAGAACTTTGCGTGATTTTGGATTTGGTAAAAATTCTATGGAAGCTTCCATTCAAGAGGAAGTCCGGGACGTGGTTGACTATTTTCGGTAAAAATGATATTTTAATGATGCATCGTGTACTTCTGTTATAGTTGGGTATTAATATTCATAATTTTGCTATTCTAGTTCGCAAGTGAACAAATCTATAACTGTAAATGAAATCTTTTGCATATCGATCATAAATGCGACGTGGTTACTTGTTGCTGGACAAAAGTTTTCATTGGATGATCCCAAGCCTAGGCAATTTTACAAATGCGGAAAAGAGTAATATAAATAAATTATTTGTAAATCACATTTTTCTGTAATCAGGTGTTACTGGATAAACGTGTGATTGGTAAATTGTAATTTAGGGGCTTCATGGACCCTGAAATCCAAGGACCCTTATACGTGCTTCCATGGCTGGCAAAAGCTATCCCTGGCATAACAGGATTCACTAAAACAAAAGACGCAGCAGTTATTGTGAAGAAAATGCTCCGAGAAATCGTGGTTGAACATCAAGAGACTTATTCTCCTGGCTCACGCAGAGATTACATCGACATGTATCTGGAGAAAATGGCGGAGACAAAAGATACAGAGTCAAGTTTTTATGAGCAACTTGGAAGTACGTAGCTGTACATATTTACTTTAATCTAACTACCTATGTATCGTTTGAATTATTTTAAAATATCAGAAGTAGCATCAGCATGTAAGTAAGCTTATTTTAAATTTTTTCAGTTGACAACTTGGTCGATGGCCTGGTTGTGCTCTTCATGGCTGCTTCAGACACTTTGACGTCCACGATAGAGTTTACTCTTCTTTATCTCCTAGCCTACCCGGAAGTCAAACGGAAGATTCATGCGGAAATTGATAATATTGTTGGCAGATCCCGTTGTCCAGACGTCACGGATCGTCCAAAGTACGTAATCTTTAAAGTATACTGTTTTACGTAGTTGGCCATTTTCGCTGGCGATGGCTAAATGATGTGCCTGTGGGATTTTACCCAAAATTTTGAAGCCGTTAGAAAGATATCGTCAAAGTAAAGACGCGTATAACCTAAGAGCCTTCCTTCATATTCAAATATGTGGTCAAAGGGAAAACTCAAAAATCTTTCACAAAACCAAAAATCTCAATTTTGTGCTGTTCCAACCATCCGATTCATGGCTACAGTATACCAAATCGTAGTATTTTGAGGAGAGGAACACATTTGCTGCAAATTTGAACCATATTACCTCCTAACCCGGCTTGTAAAATTAACATAATTAGGACAATAGAAAAACGTAAAAAAGATAATTAAGATTTTAATGATTTTTTAGTTAAAAAATAATATGTAACCTTAATTAATACCAACCATGTCGATGCAGTTTGATTTTTTTAGTTTTCAACAATAAACAGTTTCTGCAAATTGTTCTTATAGAATGAGGTACATGTTTTGAGTGATGTGACTGTTTGTTTAATTCAACGTAATTGGGCTGCTCAATGCTTAACTCTGAAGTTTAATTCCTTTAATTCCTTTAATAGTCCTTTAATTTTTGTATTTTTGTGATCTGTGAAACTAATTGGTATTCTAATTCCGTCATTTGCAGTATGCCGTACTTGGAAGCTGTAATGCAAGAATCCTTACGAATGTCTTCCATTGTTGCGGGTAGTATCGTTCACTCAACAACGGATGATACTGAATTTATGGGCTTTCGTTTACCCAAAGGAACTATTGTCATGCCGAATCTCTACCAAATTCACCACGATGAGGAATACTGGAAAGATCCCGAAGTATTTCGTCCAGAGAGATTCATTAATTCTGACGGATCCTTCCGAAAGGATGAACACGTTATTCCATTTTCCACAGGGAAGCGGGTTTGCATAGCAGAGAATATCGCAATGACCGAGTATTTCCTATTTACCTCAAACCTTCTACAAACATTTGACATTAATTCGGATCCAAATCACCCATTGCCGGGTTTAGAAGCTCACAAGCCAGCCTTTGTTCTTTCACCGCACGGTTACAGAATCATATTTTCTGAGAGAAAATAGCTCAAGTATTCTGGTCAGCGTAATATAAATATAAATGTACATACGTGTAGTGATAGTGCATATAATATGTAGTATATTGCACTACTACACTACAAACTAGTGCTCCCAATACCGGTCCGGTAATAGGATTTCGGTAATCGGTAAAATCGGTAAAGGGGAGTCCGGTATTACC
>JAQFXY010001533.1:0-10136 GCA_034693865.1 Ceratophysella sigillata | reverse complement strand
ACTTGCGAACCTCCGACTTGGGAACCTCCGACTTGTGAACCACCGACTTGGGAACCTCCAACTTGGGAACCGCCAACCTGTGAACCTCCGACTTGTGAACCGCCCGCTACCGAAACATTTGCAGCCCCTCCACCAACGCAACGCTTGTTCATACAAACCTACATACATAATGGAAGATTGAATATGCTTAACTTTCAAATACAGATCTTATAGTGCCATTGTTGAAAAGATTGAGACCAAGGACAAGTAGTTGTTTTCCGTTTTTAAAATATAAATTGATACTTACCCCAGTTCCTCCGCCTTATGAAAATAAGTGATACAAAGTTATTAACTTGTGTAGCTAATGCAGTATGCAATTCGTATTCTTAATTAGTGAAATGTTAAAAGAATTACATGGAAATGAACCATTCATCGGAGTTCCGTATTTTAGTACCATATTCTTGCCATCCTTGATGATGGAGCACTTCAGTAGTAAACATTCTGTTGAAGTAAAAAAAAAAGGGAAATACATTCAGCTATTGTTGAATACAAATAAATATATTAAAATTCAAAGTAGTTTTAACAAACGATTGTCCGGCGTGTCCGCAATTGCCATCTTTGCAGTGGGATCCCCGCCCCTCCGGACACAAACCATATTCATGTCCAGTCGTTCTTGTGGTTTTTCCTGATTATTTATACATGTGCCGTGTGAACAGGTCTACGAAATTCATTAAACTAATTACATTTTCAGCAACATATGCTTATTAGATAAACTTTGGCTGTATTTGCTTACACCGCCTCGTCCACACGGAGTGTGATACCCGGGCGGCCGATTTCGAGACATGATGCGGTTATAGAGAGTTCCAGGTTGAGGAACGCGACAAATTACACGACGACAATAGCTATCCGCTAACTCGTCATCCATTGCGTAAGCAAGATGACTCTGTGATTCAAACTTGCACTGCTCACTTGGGTGAATTATATCACCAACTTCTAGGTCCATATCCAGCGCGTACTGGTTGGCGCTGGCGTTCGTATACAAGCAGTTTGCTCCAGTAGACCTGCAAAAACTTTAAATTAGCACTAGCGAAAAAGCCCTTTGACCTGATGCTGTAAATTGTGGTCAGGTTTATTCTTCACTTCAACTAGGTTAGACTATGCTAGATATTGTCGCTATAGATTTAATTTATTTTAGTAAAGTTTGGTTATGTTAAATATATGGGTATATGCCTAAATTATTATTTTTTGACCAGCTAATTTGAGGGAAATCTTCCACGTGAAACTTTTTCGTAGAACTACTGAAGCGCAAACGTATTTACTTATTTTGTTATGATACACGACTGTAATGGGCACCAAAGTCTCATCCCGTTGACCTCGCACGGGGTCAACCGAATTAACCAAGGTAGCCTTTGATTTCAAAATCGGTTCTTACTCAATGAACTTTTTCATTTCCCGTTTACTGCAAGCTGAAAAATGGAATTTTTTTTTAGTCCCCCAGCCTTCGTAGCTCATCATATGTCCGTCTGCCCAACTGCAGTCTTTTGATTGACTTTTTCCATCATGCGGGGCTCCAAGGCTAGATTCAGTCAAAATTTCCAACTAAGACAAGCTCATTGATTTAAATTCAGAGCCCCTAGCCACGCAATGTAAACTATGTGCGCAAAATGGCGGCTACAACGTACCTGTGAGCCATTTCGTGAGCCAAAGTGTATGAACCGCTAAACGTGTCGCCGTCGTCGAGTACAACATTGACAGCCAGGGACGCATTTCTTCCATGGACTGCGAAATAATTGTCCGTCCAACAGGCTCCATGGAGAAAAGCAATTCCAGAGGTAGTAGAGTCAGCTTTGACTTTGGTGAGCAGCGTGACGAGGTCATGAGGAGGTAGCAGTTTCAAGTTCTGACCAACCCAGAGGCCGAACAGGCTCAGCACCGTGTCCATTGTGAATCCATAAGTTCCATTCCTACTTTTCTCAATGAAAGGTTGCGCTTCTCGGGTCTAAAATCATAATCTAGTAAATTTAATATTGATGTACAGACATGCTTATTGTCTACGTGTTTAATAAATTTCCCAATATTATTAGCTTGAGCAACGTCCAAAACTCTCGAAGCGCCCAAAACAGCAATGCCATTTGTTGTACACACAGAGCACGCGCCTAGCCGCTACGTTTGAGTGGGACTTTCAACTAAATATATGAAGCTCTTGGAATGGAATAAGATCCGCTGGTTATGTTTATATGTAGGTATACAAAAGGTTTTCGGAATATTTTAAAGAAAATTCACAACTCACAGTTATTAAGTAGACGTTGGTGAGTTTGAAAGTAACTTTTGGGTCCTGGATGAGGGAATAGCGTGTGTTGACGGAATTCACCATAACAGTCAAATATCTCAAGATTTGAGAATGATTGAACTTGAACTTGAGGCCGAATTCATAACCAACGACAAAGGCTATGTCCACGGTCGCTGTTGTTGTCCTGTTCGAAAACCCTCGTCCCTTTGCAAGGGGGCGGTGAAAATCCACTGCAAATTTTACACATTATAACATTGTGTTAGTTATTGTATTTAAAACAGAAAACTATTCTGTCCAAATGGCAAAAGCATTCCTTACAAAACGTTAATTACCGTATAGCAAATTTTTTTAAAGTTTTTAATTTTTGGTATCTATTTCTACGACTTTCCTTTTTACCAATATTGGTAAACAGTCGTAGAAATAAAAATTAAAAACTTTTAAAAAATGTGCAATTAATTATTAAATATTTATAATTATTAAAGTATTAATAAATTATTAAATATAATTTTGCCACTGCGGTAATTGAGAATATGTTGGCCATTATGCGGTACCGGGACACCTTGTGAGCATAAAGCAAACTGAACGATGAATAGGGCTTTGGCCAATTAAATGGCGAATCTACGTTGTAAATTGTAAACATCCAAAGTTGGAACTTACCAACGTCTTTATCCGCTTCAGCCTCAGATCTGCTAACCATGTGTGGTGACCTCGATGAAATAACATGGTCTTTACCTTGGCGTTTTATTCTGGCACCTTCTACGTAACCATCCTAAATAGATCATCGAATATTTTTTTAAATAGTAAATTACCCAAAGCCGGGTCGTTTGTTAGTATTTACCAAATGGAAGCCGTCCTCAACTTCATGAACGTGAAGAACCGCATCGGAGTCGGCATCGACGAAAGTGTTTTCTTCAATGTATTCCAGGTCCTCTCTCAAAGGCGTCGTGTCCTTAAACAATGCTTTTCCATGTCGGTCTACGCCCACATGATGAAGTTTGAAATCATGGGAGAATACGGGTTTATCTAGTTAAAAAAAAGAAAACAGCTTATTTCAAGTTACCTAGTTCCTTATGGAATTATTTCTGTAAATTATTGGATCACCAGCTTTAATTGAAATTACAAAACAAACCTGGAAGCTTTAATTTTAATTTCTTAATGTTATCCAATACTTTGAGATTCACGTCGTACTCCGTAAGTCCCAAATCATTGTAGTCAAAGCTATTCGGTGAAACGTGACTTCTTTCGAAATTTGCACTTCGTTTTCTAACTTGAACTTCTGTTAATTCGTTTAGGTAAACTTCGTGACGTGCTGGATTAAAGGGCTTAGCAGAAATGAATACACAGACTTCCAGATGTAATATTATTAAAACTATGAATTTAGCTCTTGCTTTCATTTTGAAAATTGCTATACTATTTCTCGCTAAACTAAAATGGTTAAGTTCACAAGACGAAAATAAATGACTTGAATGTGAACCTGAATGGGCTTGTTTGTATTGTATTGCAAATTGAGTTTGTATTAGGCTCTTGGTGCCTGGTACAAACCATTGTCGACATGCTATCAGGTTACAGTAATCATAATAACATGTTAAATAAATATAACATTGTCGTGTCGGAATTCATGCGTATTTTCAACATATACATTTTTACATATTTCATTTACTCAGTAGATTCGCCGTTTAATTCCAAATACACATAGGTATACATTACACGAAAACAGTTATTTCGAATTATATAGTGTAGGTAGTATTCCGGATAATTCTGTACATATACTGCGAAACAGGCCTTCATCGCATAGTTTATATAAAATATCAGAATCAGAATTTAATTTAATTGCGAGATATGCAAAACACACTTGGTTAAGTAGCTCTAGTTTACATTTAAAGGTATGGCTCAAATTCAAACGCAGACTTGGGCCTTGCAAACCTGAAATAATATAAATGAACATAAGCACAAAAAACTCGAATATTTGTACGATCTGAGGTAACGGCTTACCCCTTTGCCCGGTCCACACGGGAATGAACCGTCAGGAATTGGAATATCGTACGTACGCATAGAGACCGTGTCAGCCGAAAACGGGAATTTACAAAACAGCTTTTTGCACTGCTCCGTTCCGGTCGGCTGGACAAAAATTTCCGCCTCCGGTTTACTGGTTAGCCGCTTGCACTCTTTGTTCATGTCGAACCTGTCCGCGGATTCACCGATACACTCCTTATTCACACATTTCTGAAAATTTGATGAAATACAAATTTTGAAACATTTCGTATGGTAAAAGCAGGACGGTATTGGTTTGAGATACATATAATCCCCATAGCATGAGGGTACGGTACAGCATGGTAGAAATTTGACCCGTTGGAATGGTTCAACCACCAGACCTAGAACCGAAATATTTGCTTCTTCGGTATAACCAGAGACTGTAACATAATTCAGTTATTCGTTGATTTAATATTTTATTTTCCACAGAAAAGCGACAATGAATTCCAGCACGAAAAATTTAACTGTAGAAATATTTGAATACCTACTTTAAATGAGTAGAGATTACAGTAATATGAAAAACTGATAATCTTGGCTTGAGAATGTTCGGCTTCCCAACAATTCCCAACGATGAAATTAGGTCAACTGGCTGACCAAATCCAGCAGTTCAAACTTCTACCATCCTGTACCATACAGCTGTATAGCATAGCAAGCATATCTCAAACCAATACCCTGGCTCTTAAGCCTGCCATGTCATATTGGCGAAACAATAATGGCGAAAATGTTTAAAACCGAGGTTAGCTTGTTTAGAAAATTTCGACAACCTAATCTAACCTAACCTAAATATAACCTTACACGGCCAAAATCAACTACCCAACCTTGTTTTTTTTATGTTTTCGCCATTTTAACCTTTCCATGTCATATATACCAATATCCTATACAATGATATACATTATAATATTTGCTTAAAAATCTTGTTTGTTTCAAAATTTCGTAAAAAATTAACCTAGAGTAATCTAACCTTTCCTAAATCAAGATATATAATTGCCAGGGACTTACTCCTTGGTTCCCGCACGGTGCTGAGTTGTTTGGAAATATGAAATCCGGGAACGTAGCGATGCTTCGAGACCCATTTTGTTCGGAAACACATTTGAGCAGTTTGCAGTACTCGGAAGGAAGTGTGCCTCCAAAGAGCTTGGCTTCCGGTTTTTCCATCTTCTTAGCACATACTTTATTTAAATCTAATTTGTCCTTTGGATCTTCTTTATTCCCGATGCAAAGCTTGTTCAGGCACCTCTATTTATGTCAATTAATTGATTACATTGTTTTCCCCCACATCAAGTTAGAGTTGGCTTCAACATTATGTTTTACATTTCAAAATTATAGTTTGTATACAAGTATGATTTTTTAGCCGTAGCAAGGTTATTTTTATGCCAAAATGAGGTAAAATAAGCCATTTGTCGTATTATGTGATTACGAAGCTTTTAAGCCCAGAAACGTGCGTTGAAATGGTTTTTCGGTTTCTCTGTTTTTTTAAATATATAAAAGAATAGGACAGAAAATTCCAGACGTTTGTCAATTCTTCTGCCGTCGGACAAATCTATCCACTATTTATTTAACACTCTGACTGCCACGGACGTGTATAGACGCAAATTAGGTTCTACCCACAAGCCACTTGCGTGTATAGCCGCCGATGAAGGTTTTAACCATACCATGGCTATGCTACAGCAGAAACCGAATACACCATTGGAAAAAGGATTAAATGTCTGAGAAGCCATAGCTATAGCTATGCATAGTCGAACACGGTGAATATTGTTAGTATCTTTCTCATTTTCCATTAACTGGCAAAAATGGATATATCCAACACAGTTAAGTCATTCATAGTTCAGAACCAAAACTAAACCGTACTTGTATACAAACAAACAAACCGTTAGAGACATATTTTAAAATATTATGAATTGCCCGTCCGATTGATACTTTATTAATGGAGTCTTACACCGCCTAGGCCACCTAAAGTCAAATGTAAATTAAAGTCAATTTATAGAATTACCAATACAATTGGTTAGATGGTCGGTAAATATGTTCGAAAATTGAAAGAAATAACAATTGAACAGAATATGTATACGGAACGGACTTTTTCACTGTTTTAACATTATCGAATTTACTTACACGGGAAGGACCCATTCAATGGCGGTCCAAACGATCCGATTAAAACCCGTCCATCTTTGTGCTTCATCGAACATTTCAGGACTTTGCATTCTATAAATAGTCACGGGTATACTATGTGAATTGTTTTAAACATGTCAGCATAACGAATGACTAACCAGCGTCTGCGGTATCAGCAATTACTCGCTTGGCCGCCGGGTCCAAGCTCCTATGTCTACACATGGTATTCATATCCAAACGGTCCGCAGCCGTTTCTGTATTGTTTACACAGATCCCATGTTCACATATCTAGTACAAAAAATGTTTTGATATAATATTTAAGAACCGGATTACTTTCAGTATGTATCGTTGACTTACCCCGCCTTTTCCACACGGAGTGTGATAGCCAGGCGGCTTATTTTTAGATGTAATTCGAAACCGCAATGATCCTGTAATGGGAATTTTGCATATAACGCGCCTGCAAAATTCGTTTGCAGAGTCGTCGTCTGTGGCGAACGCGGCTTTCACCCCAGTCTGCAGCTTGCACTGCACGGTAGGATTCAGTACTTCACCAATTTCTTTAGTCGTAGGTTGTAAGTATGTTCCGACCTGGGCCGTGTGTAAGCATTCTCCTCCGCTGGACCTAAGAACACGGTCGCCACATTACGGGTGAGAATGTTATATTTCATCAATGATTTCAAGTTTATAAATTAATTGTAATCGATTACCAGACTAAAAATCTGTCTAAATAATTTGATTACAGACGTTTTCATATGGCAAGAACCTGTTATTCTGTTGCATAGTCAAAAATATTGCATGTTACATGATTACAGATTATTCCCCATGTAACTACTGATACACTTAAAACTATTTGTATCCTTAACCTGAACTAAATTCAACGAATTTACATTATACAGGAATCAAAATCGGGTCAATAAGTTGATGTAATCTGTAACCGATTGCGATTTTCAAGTAATCTATGCGCAGCCGGTCACAAAACGCAAAAGCAAAGAGCGGCACCTAAGCATTCACGGAAGCTTATGTCAGAAACTTCAACCCGATAAAGCCAAAAGTATTCTCACATCAGTCTATTTATTTCGATATGCTTGTGCTTACTCAATGAACATTTTCATTAGTCGTGTACTGCAAGACGAGAAGTTGAACTTATTCTTGGTTCCCCAACCTTCATAGCTCATCAGATATCCGTCGCTAAATTTGCAATTGGAGGCCTCATCGTATCCATCGTGCGGTGCTCCAAGGCTAAATATTGATTTGTTTTAACCAGCATTAAATATAAGCTAATCAGGGAAACACTTTCCATTTGCCATTTCAGTACGAACCTATGTGTTAATTCGTGAGCCAGAGTGAAGGCTCCGCTATAAGTAGCCGCATCGTCATTTACCACTTGGACGGTTCGAGTTGCATCAGTTTGGTTCATTGGAAACCAACAAGCACCTTTGAGATAGGCAATCCCCTCCACTTGCGAATCTGATTTGACTTTGGTAATTAAAGACAGCACGTCGTGTTTTGGTAAGTTTTTCATGTTTTCAGCCGCCCATTCTCCGAATAGCTTCAACATCTTTTCCAACGTATATCCACTAGTGCCGTTCTTACTGTCGTTTATAAAAGGCTGACCAGTTAGCTTCTGTATAATTAAAATTGAAGCAATGAATCTCAACCAACGCGGTACATTAGGTTGATGCGGCTATACGGTTATTGAAGTTTGTAATACTTACGCGTATAAGATGAACCCCAGTCAATTTGAGTGTAATATTTGGATCATTGATAACTGAGAATCGAGCATTTACCGAGTTGATCATAACGGCCAAATATTTTAAAACGTCCTGGCTTTGAAAATTAAATTTTTGATAAAATGCAAAGCCTGTAACAATTCCAACTTCTAGAATAATGTTGGTGGGTTTTTTTAACGAAAAGGTACGACCCATTTGTACTGGACGTTTATCATCCACTGTGAGAACAATAAAAACGAATGTCAATTGTGTAAAATTGGTAAATACATATGTTAGTGTAAAATGCCGTATGCGGTGAATCCGCTGATACATTCACTAACCTACGTCGATTATATTCCGATGGGCAGACTCGCTCTCAGCTTCGCGCTTGAATCGGTTCGCAACAATTCCATTGTCTTCCGGTTTCGCAACTTGGGATCGGGAATCCTGATTTATGGAACGAATTACATCTTCCGACGGCGTGTTGTCTGTAAAAACTAGATGGCCAGCCTCGTCGACTCCGATTTCGTACAGTTTGAAGCCAGGACTGAACAGTGATTCATCTGTGCATTTAAAATATATACAAATTAGCCCAGTCAACACTAAACACTGATATTGTGTGCACAATTAATTGTAAAATCTGTTTTTTACTGACCAGGTATCCGCGGTGAATCATGTGGTACTTGCTGATTATCGTTGCTCTCTTCTTGTTCAAGATCAAGATCACTGCCAAAATTGACTGAATCGAAGTCTTTTAAAATAACTTGTTCTTCGGCTAGATTTGGATATAGGGCGTACGCTTGAGCTGATAGGTCACTACGTACTGTACACACGACGAATAAAACTATAAACAGGTTCATGGTTTTAGTACGTGATAAAAGTAGAGCCGGAATCAGAAAAGAATGAATGAACTTTTAAGGACACAATATATGCCGTATATACTACAATTAGATCGAATATTTGAGTATAGCTCGGCTATTATGAGATGATTATGTATTTAAAGTTTCCAAGTCCCAAGTGTTGTCTTCGGCGATGGCACAATTCCAAAACAGTTAATAGTTACAGAAATGCAGCGTACTTAAAATACAAAATATGAGTTCAGTTGCTCGTTTCTCAAAACACACTATAAAACTCAATATTATATACGTCTAAATTGAGCTACTATAATTATTCATGTTTTGTTGCGTAATTAATGCTGTGGCTGAGTCTTTTAACTAGACCAAGTAACACAGTTATGACCTGATTTGGTTAAGGATACGAACTGCAAACCTATTCCGTTCCATCTCCTGTGAACGCAAAAAAAATCGCTTAAGTATATTTAATTAACGTCCAGGTACGGTGAACTCCCAGGGTTATACTTAGGCTATTGAGAAAAGTACTTAAAGCTGCACTGACCTAGTGTAACATAATGTACTCACACTTTGCCACCGATTTAAAAAAAAATGTGGATGCTTTTTAAAGCAAGCATAGAACTCTCGTCAAACAAAAGTGATGCCCATGCCAGAAATATTAATATATTATATTGTACCTTAAATTATCCAGTCAACCATTATGAGAGGAAATTCCATTTCCGAATCTATGTGTTCAAACTTCTCCCTATTTATATTTAGGTATAGCATCGTATTTGTGAAGGATCTTAGTATATACAAATCCTGTAATACGTTTAATGTACAGATTTTTAACTTTTTTTTTAAACAATTAAGTTTTTGTACGTTATTTCAACAGGTTTCGGAAGGCCTAGCCCTGAACCGATTCAGTTTTGGGCAGAACTTTAACTTCAAGCGTATTCCAATTGAAACCAAGCCTACGGAGACATCAAAGGTCCAGTGTCCAGTAGAAATAACAACAACGCCTATAATTTCCATGTAACTATATTTTCCAATAACAGCGTGGTTTTCCGTTAAATTAGTTTATAGAATTCTTGAATTTCCAGCATGCGTAGGGGCCTGTTTTAAGAATATTGATCCACCCGTACTATAAGTTCATATTCAAGTCAAGTATTTATTCGTGAATTTATAATA
>JAQFXY010001532.1:0-10140 GCA_034693865.1 Ceratophysella sigillata | reverse complement strand
GTTGAAGTAGGAAAGGGCGTGGTTCCAGTCATGGTTTTATTCGGACAACCGGATACATCCAAAAATAGCCTTTGGTTTGGTAGACGGCCTTGGGTTGCGTAGGACCTTGAGCCGAATCCCAAGAATCCCATGAAAGCAAATGTACAAAGCATGCCGGCGGTGGCTCCCTAGAATATTTAGGTGAATTACAATTATTAAAAAGTACAATATATCACGGGGTATGCTACAATCAATCTAAAACTATTCTCTTTACATATGTGTTAGCCCATGGAAAGAACATTCCGGTGATAAATATTCCCAATGTTGGTCCGCCTAGAATTCCAAGAATTGTCGTAGCGGCCTACAGTAATACACAAATCCGTTGAATAAAAATTTATGGTTCATCATGTATATACTGAAGCTCAATGTTGCCTGTTGCCTTACCGAGAAAATACTACCCATTTGTTCGGCAATAAAAACAAATCCGAAGCCCATTAGGCCCGTTATTACAGAAATCACTTTGCAAATGATAGCCAATGTCTTTTCAGAGAGACCTTGTCGATATTTCTTCACATAATCCTCAACGATGTTAGCAGCTAATGAATTGACAACGCTGGACACAGTACTAAGGTATCATAAGTCAATGTGTTACGGATTAATTCTTGACATTACTAATTTCGAATTCGAATACTGCGTTGAACCTTAAATTTACCTCAAACCTGCGCAGGTGATTCCAGCAACAAAGAGTCCGGGTAATCCTGGATAATCCCCTAATGTATCCATAACAAACTTGGGAAGCAGTTGATCCGCAGCGACTATATCCTGAAAAGGTTAATTGTTTGTACAATACCAGCCTTGAACCTTGTAATTACCTTCCTTTCAGTGTTCGGAGGATTTAAATAATGTTGTCTTTACCTTGTTTGTAATGGGATCACACTGGTAATAAGTGGCGTAGATAACGAGACCGCCAATATAACACAATCCCATGATAATCCATAATCCAAAGATGTTGATAATCAAGGCACTGTAAATGAATATTTTGAATACAATTTTAAATTGCAATCCATCAACTTGACTCTTGTAGAAACTATGCAAATAATATTTCCACCATTTACGTACATCCTTACAGCTTTCAACGATGGCAGTGAGATGTATCTCTGCACTTGGGCCTGGTTGGCATACATGGGTAACCAGGTGAAATACCCACCAATTAGTGCTGTCCAAATTGTGTGTCTGGTACGGAGATCGGGATCGACGCTACATTATGAAATTCATAAGCATTAAACGTTCAGATTCCAGCATAATTAACACAACAAATGAAATAACTCTCTAGAAATATGAATTACTTGAAAAAATTAATCCTATCTGTTGCTTTTGCCCGCTTCCAAGCTTCCCCAAGTCCACCCACATTACCACTTCCCATTGCTACAACTACGGCCATCGAAACGAGCATAATTACGGCTTGAAGACTGTCCGTCCAAAGCACCTGGGAATAATTATTCATTTGATGCTATTTAATTATGTCTATTATCCTGCAATACACAATACTGTGTATTTAAGTAATATTAAAAAATCAAACAATTATTATGCATACGGCCTTAATTCCACCAATAGAAGAATAGAAAATACAAACAGTGAAGATAACAGCGACAAGCATATGCCTATCCAATCCAGTCACTAAAAAAACAAATATTTTGATGTAATTACAATCAGTCATCAGTCATCATATTATTTATAAGATTTTTTTGGGTTTCCAGTAAAGCAAGCACGCTGAATAGCTTACCATGACTGAGTGCTAGTGCAGGACCGTAAACAACCATTGCCATGTAAAAGATCTATCAACAAAAACAGAACGAAAACCATTAAATCTGAACTCAAGTTCAATGCCACAAGAAAGGTATTTATGTCGATTAATGTCGACAAGTGACTCATTACTTACGCAGTAGATGATATTTATGAATGATAGGAAACTTCGCACGAATCGATGAAACCGAAGCTCGATATACTGTTAAATTTCATAAAATATTTATCAGTTAATGTAGTTGTAATACAAATAACAATCGATTGGCACTCGAAAAACAAGTGTACCTATACGGAAATATTATTTGAAGCGATTTGATATTATTATTAGCCAATTAGACTAAAATGACAATTCAGACAGTGCAGCCAACTACCTCATACACTGATGTGAGTTGCAAGTTGAAATAGAATGGAACGTAGAGATACATCAAACTCCATGTCAGTGGAATGTAACAAAGAAGAACCACCATTAATTGAGTTCCAAATAAGTAGATTTCTACAGGATGTCCGAGCAGTGTAATACTTGAGACGTAACTGCACAAATTAATTGAATCAGAAATTAATTTTCAAAGAATTCACGCTGTAAAATCAAAATGTATTTATATAGTATAAAGTCTTGCAATTTACCTGCATAATAGTGAGAGCGCAACAGGAACTGGATTCATTTTCTTGTCTCCCAATAGATATTCTTCATTCGTAGCATTTTTGCTACCAAAACAACCAAAGAAAATACCAATTCCTACAGAGACGGCTAAAACAGATCCAAAAACAGCATATTCTGGCCATTTGAACTGACCAGTTCCATCGTCTACTACATCGGCAAGTATTTCCATGATTTATTGCCACACAAGCCTTTCAGCAAACAGATGAATTTCACAGTTCTTGCCGTCAGCTACGGTCGTCACCGTCAATGTACTAACGCTTTACCGCAACTGTTCGCTGTTCGTGATGGTAAATCGAAAATGTAAGTAGAGAGTCCCGATTCAAATTAGTCACACTCAAGACCAACTTTGAACCTATGTACAAAGTTACAACACAAGCGAGTCCCGACTTTTATGTAATGATAATCCGAATTTGAATACGCACGTTGACAGATTTAAACGGGTTTATGATTTATGACCGTCAGCGGTACACTCACTGATTGATATGGTTCAGACCGTTTGAAACATTTAATTAGCTTCTGATATCAATGTATTATTAAGCCTAATCTCAGTTTGTACATATATTTGCGTGTATCTATTTATCACTTTACACTATCACTTCCGAGTTCATCGAAACGCAATCGAAAAACAGTTGGCATATAATCCATAGTTACGCAAATAGTATTCGTACATTAGCAAATCTTCACACCGGCACTGAATTTACCCGATAATGTTCGTATTGTAATTAGGAATTAGCTACTGATTTTGAGATTAAAATATTTAAATTCCTACTAGGCTTAGCTACCGAAAAGATAATCTTTGAACTTGCGTCAAGGTAAGACACGAGGTGCAATAAAATTATTTTATTTTATAATCCAAGTATTAAATGGCACTTGTGACCACCGGGAGCTTTACTGATATAAAACAGGTTCCAGTATTCCAATTATGCAAACCAGCTACCTGGTTGTGCAAGTGTGACAGGCGTGTACCTATATGTGATCTTTATTTGAAACGCGGCGAGCTCTTTTTTCTCTAACATCAAAGTCAAGGGCTTACGTAATATTTAAATCAGGCAAAAAAAGGATTTGGGAAAGTGATTGATGACCATAAATCTACTATACAATTTAGCTTATAGGCATAGGCTGCATATGTATTCAAATTCAACTGAGCTCCAGTCATGAATCATTGAATAGTAAAAATTTAGGTTGCGCGTGGAAGAAATTAGGAACATGTTATAAATATTTTACTGTAATTATAGAACTAAATACGTTAGTATTTCTCTACTGTTACCGCTAAATTCTCCCAAAATAAATTCAATATGTAACCAGCATTGCAGCATTCAGTATCAATCGGAAGCCTAATTTGAATTGACAACACAAACATTCTGATCTGAAATCGGTGTATTAACATACTTAATAACATTTTCAAGCAGAACTATAGAGAGGTGTGCTTATGAAACTTATGCAAAATATCATCGGTTTAGACATTTTATTGGTCTGTTTAAACTAAATCCAATTATACAGATACATATCCAAAATCATGCAAGTTTATTAGTCAAAATGACGGATTAAGTGTTAGTGTTGTTGGAATAATTACAATTTTAGTTTGCGTATTTCAATATAATCTTTCATTGAGAATTAGTTGAAGCTGGCTTGTAATCTTCAAAACAATAGAAAGCCACACAGCTCTTGTTTCGAACGGCGTTCATTGCCTCCCGAATCCATGGATTGTTTTCCACATCACTGGCAAATCTACGTAATATAAGTCAATAATTATATAGGTCTAGTGTTTTATCATTTATTTACTGCTTTATTAAGTTAATTTAGAGTTTTAACAAAACTTACGCAGAATAAAGGAGCAAGAAAGCTTCGGGATTGGGCAATGCCAGAACTTCAAGTAAAGTTTCACAGAAACGCTTCTGGAGACATTCAGAATTCTTCACAATTTCCTCTGGAGAAACGTATTTTTCCAACTCCGCTCTGATATGTTGTGGGACGTAAGCCCCATTGAAAGCCATTGAATCAAACATTGACCCAGTTCCATTTGTCTCAACATATTTGCTCAGCGCTTGCTCGTAGAATTTCTCGGTAGCATTACTTGTACATTCGATCCATTCACTAAGCCCGAGTTTGCGCTCTTTTCCCAATTTCTTTCCAAATGTTTGATTGCAGTACTCAAAGGGAGATATGTCCAGAAGCTTCTCAGTTGGAATTTCTAGTCCAGCATCTCGCTTTCGCCGACCTGAAGCAAGGGGAAGCAAAAATGAAGAAGTATGTAAGCCGGAAGCTGCTGCCGCAAGCGGAGTGGCAACTGCTGGAATCAGCGTAAGTGCACTCAAGAGTAATGCACCTTTATAGAATAAGGATCGATAATTTTGACGTGCACGTGCTGCACTCCTTCCTTCTTGTCTAAGTCGTCCACTAAGATCAGATACAGCTCCACGGAGCTGCTGCTCACGCAAAATGTCAGATAATGCATCAACAGCGTCTCTGGTTAGAACAGGACCGTTTCGAGTTCCGCCAAGCAGTGACAAGGCATCACCAGATCCCAGTCCATTGTTAAGCCTTTGTTGAGCAAGCAGAACCGCCAGTTGGTTCTGAGTAATGCCATTAGAATTTCTCAACGGGAGCTGATTTGAGAATAAATTATTTCCTAACCGAGTTCCGCCACCTAATATCGGAAACTGGTTATTATTGGAAAACAAATTGTTCCCCAATCGAGTTCCGCCTAGACCAGAAAACTGTTGGTTTGCAATGAAACTATTTCCATTTCCAACAAGTCGACTGCCTGGAAACTGCAGACCGGCGTCCCCATTCAGGTTAAGAATGCCACGATTCGAATTGATCCCGGATAAGAGCGTGAGTGGATCATCGTCAAACAAGTTACCGCCTCCTCCAGCTCCACGAGAGGCACTGAGCAGAAGCGCAATCTGATCATCCGTGAATAGAGCTCCTGATCTGGATGGAGATGACTGACCACTGGACGGTGGGCCATAGGCCGTACTTGGTCTGCTAGGAGATTGCGGCCTTGAAAACCCGCTATCCGAGTCAGATTCAACGGGTGAGGTTGAAGAGACCGTGATATGGGGAACCGTCACTAACTGCGTTTGAACTGTTTGTATCGGAACGGTCTGATACGAAATACTTGTTGTGGAGGAGCCAACCGGTGGAGCAGGTGGTGCGGGAGGTGAAGCGTCAGACTGTGCTGGCTGTTCTGGAACTCCGTATGACGCTGCAACTGGTGGTGGCGGTCCATACGAAGGCGAAGGGTTTGACGGTGGCCCATAATTATCGGAAGGATACGGATGCTGGTGCTGCTCGTGTGTCCGTTCTCCTTCGGGCGGAATTCGGTATGACGTTGAAGGTTCTCTGTTACTATTTGTGTTTGTAAATGTGCTGGAAAACCGGAAAGGGCCAGTTCTTGCTCCGAAATTATTCCAGTGGTTCCGCTGACTCTCCCCGACGGTTTCTAAATTATCGTAGTCGTAATCTCCAAGGAAATCATTGATAGGTGTTGTTCCAGGGGCTTGAGTTATTGACACTGTTGCAGGATTAACTGTGGGCGGTCTACTGGTAGTGGCTGGATTTGCAGGGTAACCGCCAGTAGCACTTGTCGAAGCTGACGTCGGATAACCGCCTGTAACGGTTGGAGGAGATGGAGCATGCCCCTGTCCGGTAATGATTGGAATTGGAAGCGAGTTCTGCGGCCGTCCGTTTCCATAACCTCCAAAGTGCCGCTGTCGTTGTCGAACCCGTGCTTGCGGCGGTGGACGAGCTCTTTGTCGTTGCGGATGATAAATATGATGAACTTCCCTAGTAGGCGGAGTTGGAGAAGGGGAAGGCGTAGCATAAATTATAACATTTGCATTTGGGCCAACAGAGTGAGTCAATACTTTCGATGTGCCCTGAGTTGGAACAGCATATAAGTTGTTCGGTCGAACATTTCTGCTACTCTGGGTTGTTGGTGGTGGTGGTGGCAGTGGATACAGATTTGAAGGTTTCGGTACATAATTTCCATAGTGGTTGTTACTGATACTGCCTGTGTTTAGTGGAACACGAACACCAGTCACTACTGGGATTACAGGGGGCGAAAGAACTGTGTAAGGTTTCAACGGTTCTTCACGATTTATAGCATGCACAATTGCTGGAAGTTGATTAGAATGGAAATCAGCTAAATTGAACTCGGCTGTAGGAGTTTGACGCTCAAGTTGTATTTGAAATCGGAGTTCTCCATTTGGGGATCGATCGAGATCCTGGCTCGTGGCAAATATTCCACGTTTCTTGGTTTTGGATTCAAAGATGAGTTCTTGATTCTTGGACATCATGGCACCTTGATTTGGCAATGTATTGAACAGAGAGTTCGGGGTTTCATCACTCTTACTTGAAGATCTTGATTCAACACTTTCGGAACCAATTGAATTTTCGGAATTCTTGATTGGACGTAGCACTAAACTAGGCTTGGAAGGCGTTGACGGTAAGCTTACACCTGGGCTATAGGCTCCATTCAATGGTAAATCATCGAATAATGATTTACCTTCCGGTGTTCCGTTGTTCTCGGAATCAACAGAATGCAGGAAGAAGATGCAGACTATGAATGTATTTAAATAATGAAAATTCATTTTCAGAGCATTTACTGATAGCCCTGCTCGCAGGAACTGCACTCGAGACTTCGATCAGCGAAGTGAAAGAAAAATTGGATTTGTTTGGTTTACTGACTTCAAAACATAAATCTGTCATCTTAATTTTTTAACATAGATACTAGCAACCTCAAGGATTAGTTTCAACAACAAATGAATCCCTTTCAAAGGCCCAACCGGTCTTGTCGAGCGATAAGGACCCTTCGACCCTTTTCTTCATAAAAAACAGGCACGAAATCTCGAAACAAGAAGATTAATTTCTCTTCTTTGACTCATCGAGTCTTCGAGTCTTCCCTGCAATTAGCACAATGCGCATCCAACCGAAGAGTAATCAGCTCAAAAACAAATTATCACGAAAATCCATTAACGGAATTGATTATTCATGTTTCCTTTTTTTGCATGTACTTGGGTCTTGGAATTTCTTAATGAACAATGCAACCTGGCTTGGCTGATTCCATGTCTATTTGGCTAATCCTGTTTTTACAATTATGCAAAATGAAAAAAGCGTCATTTTGGCAAAAAAATTTCGATTACTCTTTTGACTAATAAGTTTTCAGAACTAATAAATAAACTACGACAATTATTACGCTGCAAAGTCTGGAATGTCAAGAAAGATTCGGTGGTTAATAAAATAAGTTTCTTCCTATTTCAGTCAGATCACTACTATTAACGATTGGATATCTTTTTTTGTAAATAAGGGGTTTCACGGTTAACTGTATTATGTTCCAGTAAAGCTTCTAGTCATTATCTCCGATTATCCTTTTCGCTTTCATTTTTAAGTATTTATTTCTGGGTATAGCTGTTAGGTTTAGGGAACGGAATTTCTAAGTGCTGCAATTCACGTTTAACTCATTTGACCAATAATTATTATAAAACCAGTAACAGTAAAGGTAATTTGGTTTTGCCAATATTCTTGAGCCGTGGTGAAGTTTGGCGAATACGTTCGGCAAACTTCACCACGGCACAAGAATACTGGCAAAACCAAATTTTCAACTTCTTAGGTCCAATATGACGACCCTGTCCTACTCGAGCCAGATGTGTTCATTTGGAATTAAAAATCACATTTCATTTGAATTTGAAAAAAATACTTTCACTGATTAACTCATTTCTAATCTAAATGGGTCGTAAGCTCTTAATTCACAATAATACAGGTACTTGTGACAAGCATTATTACTTGTTATTCGTTGTTTACACAAGCTAAATGGCATTTCTAATCTACATTATTATTGCTTACTACAAATGTACAATGAAGCAATTGGGCATGACTCTTATATGTAGCCTATACCTATACCTGCCACTGAGAGCCTTGCATATGGCATGAGCGTACCAAGTCTTGAATAATTAAAATGTTTTACTTTCAGTATAAAAATGTTGCAAATAATTATTCAGCTCCTTTATTTTCGCATGAAATAAGAAATTATACATGTATTAATATATTATTAATGATTAATGAATAGCAATTTGTAGTTTGTATTTAGCGACCGCATCTGTCTTAATATGTATGGAAACGGACGGGAGTCAAACCATCACAAATTCCGAATATAGTTAACCTTTTAGTTTGTATTAAATTATGAGTGCGAACTTAACTATTATTAATGTTTTACTTTGTTTTCGTGTTGTAAGAAAGTGTCTCCTGGTTCATTGGATTGTCGGGTGACTTTTGCCATTCTGCATATAACAGTTGTTTCAATTGGGTGAGACGCAGTGATGGGTTTTCAGTTTTGAGCTGGGGTAACCGGATTTCTTCATAGGCTGCATAAGCTGCCTTGACTCTTCGTTCAGGATGCCGATCAACACTAGCAGCCCCTTCATCCAAACTCAACATCTTCAAGGCTTCATCAACTGTTTTGGCTTCTTCGTCTGGAGGTCTTTCACGATTCAGATTCTCTGGTAGCGGAGCTGGTTTGGAAGCTGCGGCTGGTCCGCTTGCAACGGCGGAGGCTTTTCGAGCTGCAGCTTCTCGTCGCTCTCTCTCCGCCTGAAACAATTCAAAAATTTACGTCAGTACTTTAAATGAATCATGCTCAAATACATATATTGATGCTAATGCATCACCCACCACTTGTTTTGAGTTCTGAGTTATAATTCTTACCGTAATCTGAGCTTGAGTAATTTTGATTGCTGGCTGATTTTTGGTTACAACAATTGAGCTCACTTCTTCTTCCGCAAGTAATTTGTTGGCAGCCTTCCTGCTTAACGCCTCCAGCCTCTTCTGTTCCTTGTCATCCTGTATTTGAATTACGTAAATCCACATTAGTTGCTACTCTATTTAAAAGAAAGTGTTCTTATACGAGTTTCTACAAAAACGCATATTTGAGTAGTACTGATAAACGCCTGCCAATAGTTTAATTCAATGTTAAATTTTAGCTGCAATTTCAATCCTGATTAACTTAACTATCCATCGTCGTCGTGCTTCATCTTCGCGTAGGTACTGCTTCAGATACAGATATAGAAACCATGGATTTTAGAAAATCGAACACTCATACTCATAGTGAAAGTGAACGCAATACAGTACAAAAAGCAAACATGTAAAGTACGTTAAGCTGTGACCTGATGCCTGATACGCAACTATCGGGTAAATTACACAATTGGTAATTAAGTTATAGGCTAAATGCTGGCAGTGGAAGCATCTACATATAACTGATACCATTATTAATTATCGATTATAAGTATCTTTGATCTTGCATGTGATCAAATTCAATCTTACTTTCCGACCCTGTTTTTTAGCAATTTGCTTGTCGTCATCGGCCCAGGAAGCGTCTTCTGCAGCCTTTGACTTTTTGTCTTGCTCCGCCTTAAGTTGACCCGCTTTCCGCTGCTTTGCTTCTACAGCCTTCGAGTTCTCACCGCTCTTCGAAAGTTTAGGCATCTTCTCGTCTGCTGCGTCACTTGAAGGCTGAAGCTATCAACTTTTGATTAACAATTACTGGAACCTACTATTAACTCTCTCCTCCGTACAAAAGTCAAAATTACAAAAGATACAAGAAAGGAAGGGAAAATAATAGGAGAAAGCTGTGAAACTAAAACAGAAACTGGCAAGTCACAAGTCAATTATTTCGTATTTAAAGTACAAAGTATGACTGG
>JAQFXY010001531.1:0-10145 GCA_034693865.1 Ceratophysella sigillata | reverse complement strand
GGGTCACATTTATGGCAGGTCAAATACTACAAATCAAATTCTTTAGCATTTTTATTAAGCGAGCAGAAGCGTTACTTCTAGAACTACTTATTCGAAGTACATACTAGTTACACATTATGCTATTAAACTTGATAACCTAATAGGTATGTCTTTATCATTGATGAATTAATAGTTTTGATAAATTTATTTCTTTCAGGTCGGAAGAACACCAGGATATCCCAAGTTTTTAAGTGCCGTAATTTTTGAATCAAATCTAAATAGTAGTCAGCTTACAGATACCAGTTTAAAACTTAGCTTCAACAATTTTTGTTACAGTTTGTCAAGTTTGTTTACTTTAAACTAATAACAGAACAACTAAGACAGTAATAACTTCAATATTGTACACTTGGATATTGATATGTTAACAACTATAATTTCAACATTCACTTGATTCGTTGATCTTAAGTATACAATTCAATTCAGAAATTGGAAGAATATACAGTTTTTATACTCCGAAATAGCAACTAGAATTTAAACATTTACTTGATTCGATAATTATTTATACACACTTCAATTCAGAAATAGCACGAATATACAGTTTTTATACTCTGAACCAGAGTATAAAGCTTAAGCAGTTCCCAGTTGATCTCCAGAACTCACCTCGACATTTCTAAAAAAAAAATTGGTTGAAGAATATATTATAATTTAGTATGAAACAAGAAAATACATCGCGAAAAACTTGAATCTTAATTCGAATTCTGTACTTCCAAAATTATGTCCGCTTACTTACCACTTTGTTGGAGCACATGATTTGCAAAACTCGAAATCGTTGAATTCTTTCACGTTTTGGATTGATTCGCAATTTTCATGAAACCATTTCCGGCACTTTATGCACCTTACTTGACGTCTTTTATGTTGCTTGTCCTTAACGCACAGGTCAGCACCACATTTTGTCCAATCTTTATTAAGCGCTCCTACTTCCTTACGTAGAAGCCCGTTCATTTTCTTCCTTACGATTTCAATGTCATGCTTGTCTATTTCTATCAGATGTTCAGTAGCACGGGACTTGTCCTCCTTCGCAAGCTTATTGTTATTTTTCCTTTCATTTCTTGTCACTCCTTTTTCTTTAAGCAGCCCTAACATCCATTGACGTCCATCCTGTTTCTTGGTATTGTATGGGACCTCGTCAAATTTATTTCTGTTCACAATAGCTGAAACATTTCTTGTGCAATAGACTCCACAGTCGTACCCATTATCTTGTTGAGGTGCATCTGTTGCGTAACAGTACTGCCAGCTTGAAGGATCGATAAGTTGACCTGCCGTTGATAAACAGGCTGAAGCAATCTGCAACAATATCTTGAATTCAGGAACCCTTTTCTTACTATGCGATTTAATGGAATCCATTATAAAAAAGATATGCTGCTTAAATAAGATTCCTCCCAGGACGTAGTGCGTCCCATTATCAACCCACATTTGTTGCAGCACCAGGTCATAAGTATATATTTCATATTTCAAGGCGACGTCCGTTTCAAGGAGCCGTTGGTGGTCTCTTCTCCTCGCGATCTCTTCTAAAAACGGATCAGGTGCATATATTGCTTAATACATAACTGCCATGTCAATAACTACTGCGATTGCCTTCGAAATAGTGCTGCCGCTAATGTACGTCTCTGGGCTTAGGTCTGTATACTTAGCTTCTTCTAATTCCTCGGATTCTGAATCAATTACAATCTCTTCTACATTTTTCTCGACTTCTGATTTAGGCGTTACTCTTGGCTTTGAGCTGCTTTGTTTTTCTTCTGATTCATTTTTCTGTGAACCTGAACCAAACTGGACTCTGTCTTGTTCCTCTTGCTCATTCAGTAGATCTTGATGGAACCAGGAAGCATTTTCGTCTAACTCTTCCATAGATCGTAAATCTCGTTTTTTATTTCTATTTTTTGTTCGACCTTTCATTACCAGGTCAGGTTTTCTAAATCCACTTCCCAGCCTAACTTCAGAATCTGGAGCCGCATTTACAATTGGTTCTTCAGCTCTGCGTCTTTTAAATTTTTTCCCAGTTCTTCCACGTCCTTCAGCTGTCCGCTTTGTTGTCTTAAGTTTTGTCAGATTGTATTCAGGTTTTTTCTTTAAGGGCATTTCCATTCCAAGATGCATTAAAACAGCAGCCTTGTGGTAGCACAATGTTGTTGTACAAATACACGAACAATGCAGCTTATTTGTATATGCCTCAAAGTATAGCATGTTCCGTTTGCTAATGTCCGAAGGAGAGCGTACAACAAAAGTTTTCGATTTTCTCTCAAATGTGACCAACTTTTTCTCTGTACATACTTCCGCTAAAGTTTTGTTAGTATTGAGTACTTCAGGCAGCTTCATGTCCTGTATGTTCGACTCAACTTCTTGGAAAACACTTACGAACTTAGCTTGAGTTATTTGGGCGTATTCTGGAAGTTCAAATTTTCCGCATGTATTTGCGAATTCTGCTTTGCACGCGTAGTCACCACTAGGTCCAGTTGATCGCTTGAAGTTTGACAGGATTTCCAATTGAAGCTGATGCAGCGCCAAGAACAAGGTATCCTTTGGGAGCGCTTTGTACTCGCAATGCTGTTTTAGCATTGCATTGAGAGATTCACTTAGATTATTTGTTGGAATCACATCACGAAACGCAGTAAATCTTGAGGCCATAAACTCTGCAGATGACTTTGCATCTTTCTTGATATGCTTATCGAAATATTTAAGATACGGCTTTGACCACAAAATCTTATATGTTTCATATTTGCTTTCAAACTCTTCCTCCGATTCGGAGTCCATCAAGACCTTAAGCTGTTTCGTGTATCCCTTCACGTCCATGTTCGTACCATATTTCTTTAACCATACCTTAACGTCTGTTAGGATATGGTTCCGGCAATACAAGACTTCGGCATCTGGAACTTTCTTTCTCAACTCCGCAGCGAAGGCAGTTTCTCTGTCGAAAGTAAATGGGATGAATTTGGCGTACTTGCTTAATCCCAATTCTTCTTCCATGTTCTCCCAAAAAGCTCTGTGAGCTTTTCTATGCTTCCTGCTATGCATGTTAAATGCAACTGGGAAAATGGGTGATCCCTGGAGGTAGATGTTTCGCATTACAAGTGTTGATACATATGTGTCACCCATGTCGAACGTAGTGTCGTAAGTTATAAGTTGCTCGAGCGCAGGGTTCTTCCTACTTTCAACTAGTAACTCCCTAGCAAGTTGAAGGGCTGCTGGTTCAGCTACAATGAACAGCTCAATAGGCATCAATCGAATATCAAGAATCATCTTGCCGTAATCAGTCAAAGCCATCAGGTATATTCCAAAGATTTCGCATTGAGCCAGTCTACCCCTTTTCGCTTCTTGATATTTAATGTTGCGTACTTGCTTCGTGTTTCGGGCAGCCATTACGTCTCCAGAATTTTTGAATTCATTTCCAAGCTGTTCTTCCGCCAACCTTACATTTTCGTTATAGACTTTCTTTGGTTGCTTTTCTGCACGTAATGCTTCGCGAACATCGTTTTTAGCTTTTCCCGTGTTCTTCACAAATATTTTGCCTCTTCTATCATTTCCATGGGTCCTAGGAACATTCAACTTCTCATCTCCCATATAGTGAATTATTACGAAACTATCTGCTTTTTCTTCGTGTTCCAAAAGCCAGTAGCAATGTTTTTCAAAACCAACGTATTGCTTAGATCCTGGTTTTTCCGGATCTTGCATCTTGTAGAATACTTTCTTAAACCGCTTGTTACTTCTATTTGTCCCAACGTTCATGAATCCATTGACACTATCGCGTAGGTAATCCTTGTCATTCAGACTCTGCAGCTTATAAATGAAGACATCGGAGCCACAAACATCATAAGGCGGGTTTGTGAGAATTGGTGTGGTGATTTTTTCTTCTTGAACCGCTCGTAACAATTGTAAAATTTCGTCTGACTGAAATACTCTGTCTCTCTTAGCAAATACTTTAGACGGCATTTCACTGGTTTTAACTTCAGCATCATCCATCAACTGCCCTTTCTCTGATTTGCCTTCCTTTGAATCCGCTGGATTTGCTTTACTTTCACCTCGTGAACGTTTACCGCCTGGATGTAAATTTATTGTTGCCTGTTTCTCAGCATTCTCATCTCGTTTATCCTGCTTCTTATTCATTGGTGTGCTACATTTTTCCTCGCCGTTAATCCCTTTTCGAAATTCCTCCATATCAACTTCATCGAATGAAAGCTCTTCGACGTCACTTGAACTTTGAGAATCACACGATGTATTGCTTTCACGTGCGTTAATCTGACGTTCCGCAGTGTCACATCCATCTTCAGCTACTCTTCGAGTTCCTATCACACTCGCTTCACAAAAAGACTCATCATCGCTACTCGATGTCTCGGAATCTGATTCGTTTCTATCTCCTGATTTCGATGTCATCAAAGTCAAATTATGTTTTGGTTGTTCGATAATACTGCATATGCAGTGTATGCAATGACTGAAGCTCAGTTCCACAAATTCAAAATACGTTGGACGTGTTGTCCAAATTCATACAGTATAAGGTATTTCCTTTGAGGATTAGCTCGTAGTTTAGGTTCGATGGTGAAGGTTGTCCATATATTACTTAAACTTTGTGTTGCAGCAGCTGCAACACCAAACTGACTAACGGAAACCAGTGAAAGATCATCCAACGACACGGGAAATACCAAGCAAATTTCTTTCAAATGCATTGACATTTCATGTGACGCCACTTTTCCAAAGAGGCGGGTTGGTGGGGGTGAAGGTTGATATGATAAGGGAACGAACAAGGTTCCTACTGGCCGGAAAACGGAGCTGGACAATTACTGCCTGAACCACGTGACTTGCCTGGTGAGAAAGGGGTTTGAGCACGGGAGGGAGCACGAGGTCACATATCTCGTGGTCGTGCCTTACCAGAAGGGCCTAGAAGAGGATACGACGAAGATCCTGCAATAACATAGGGTTTGCACTTGTGATAGCCAGCCTTTTCGCATTTGTCATGAGTTTAGTATGGAAGATACAAAGTTAGCTAAAAGTGAGCTCGGTAATGAAGTTCGACGTAACGGTTGATTCTGAACAACGAGATTGATCAGATATCCGGTCGGAACTATTCAACACAACGGTTGGATTCAACTAGTCATTCGGACGTTTCTACAACGTTTGCAAGGTTATCCGGTCGGAATTTTTCAACATAACGGTTGGATTCAACTAGTCATTTGGACGTTTCTACAACGTTTGCAAGGTTTTGAGTACGTTTGTGAACCCAAGTATTATATCGTTTATCCTAGGATTCATCAGGCCGGATCGCACGTGCTACGGCGTTGACGTTTAAGGTTTCTTCGTTTCAAAGAAGCGAGAGTTGGTCCAGCAGGCTATACGGCTGATTATGAGCAGCACTTATATTGACGATGTGAGTCCTGACCAGAGCTACCGGTCTCGCCTCGGGGAAAATGAGAAACATGACCTATTCAATGTCATCGAAGTCTTGATTTTGTTTTGGTTATGCCTGCATATGCAGTAAAGGAATTGACGGAACTAAGTGCAGTGTTTAATGTAAAACGAAAACGAGGTGGTGTTCCTATTTGGTTACGCAACGCGATACAGGTTTAATCGAGAATTCAAAGCATGTTCGGTTTACGAAATGCCAACTTGTGAATAGGTTATGATGTTGTCCATGTCATTTGCTTGTGACAAGCTGCCAACTTGCATTTCATAAACGAGTTGTATAAAGGCTGTGCATTCGCGTAAAACCTTTATGTAAAAGTTATAAGGCATAACTTAATTGTTTGCTGAAAGGTATCGCTCAAGAAACGAATTAAAAATTTGTAGATCGTATGAACTATGTCAAATCCATAATCTCCAATGTCAACTAACAACGTTTTTCGGTGGCCGATTGCAAATATATGTTTTATAGTCTGAAAAGTAATGAAGATAATTCCTAATAATAGAGTAAAATAGCTTATTATGAAATACATCCGTTGCATCCGTTTAAAGATAAATAATTAAAAGTTTTGAAAGTAGAAAAGAAGCATAGGAATAGAGTAGTTTCTGAAGTTGTGTATTGACGAATTAGATTAGGATGACCTTGAAAGTAATAGGCTCCAGACTGTTTTTCCGGAAGGCTTGCCAGCGACTTTGCTATACAGGATAGGCGAAGAATGTTCCAGAAAGGTTGAAACTGTAAATTTGTAGCTTGTTCGTTGAATGTAGAGATAACCGCCGTTGTGGTGGTCCATCTTGTACGTGTAAGAACTAAGAACACTTGAATATATGCTTCGAATTCATGAAGGACGATATTGAAGAAGTAGAAACAGACACGACGTTGTCATAAGAAGTTGCTCAGCCATGCTCTTGATATAGTAGTATGTAAACTGCAGCTGAAAGGAATTTAATTAGATGAACATAGTATTTAGTGTTTTGCACAAAGATCAGTTAAACATTTGTGAAATTATACTGTGTAATACAAAATTTTGAGTATAAAATACGGAAAACTTGTTAGAGAAAGAGATAAACGAAATAACCCTGGAATTTGAATAAGCGAATTGTTAAAGCTGAAGGTCTTCATGCATAATGTTCTTTGTATTTAAGAAAGAAATATGTGTTGAGTGTTACCGAGCGAATGGCGCCAATAGTCTCTTGTTTCGGGCGTCATGCTGCACGAATCACTCAGCCATAGATCTTGGAAGTGAAAAACGGATTCTACGAAAGGATTATCCACGTGACATGACAGCGAAGTGTGTAGGAATCTAAGTAGATAATGAATCAAAAACAACCATTGCATATTCGACATTCGCATCTGTACTATGGTGCTTGACTCTTATTAAGTTTGCGTGGCGTTGTAAGTTCACGCTAAACGCCGAGAAATTAAAACAGAGGGGTTCCCTCATAATACTCATAATAGATTAACATGAATACTAAGTTGTTGTAACAGAAATGCTTAATATTAGTATAATATTAACTTTAATTTTAGTGTATTATGTGATACCTTGAAGTATGTTGATGCTTTAGTTCATTACCATGTGTTCGTATCAAAGATGCATAGTGGAAGGCTGGAACGGTTGACGCAGCAGTGGAAGCGTATTGGAAGTGACCTAGTAGTGGTGACCCAAGGTATCTAAGTTGAGGTGAAAGTTGGATTAGTGTGTGGTTTATTTCTCTCTGCAGATATATGCTAATGGGTGTGGCCTGCTATTGCGTTTCAGTTGTGGATGAATGGGAGTGAGAAATGCCGAATGATTCCGAAGAATTAGCGAATAGGAAAGAAGTCGTTGGAAGTACGTGACATGACGGAGTGGTAAATTTGAATTTGAACTTGTTAAATGCACTTGTGTTTTAGAATCCAGATCTTCGTTTTAGGAACGGAAAGAACACAGGATTCAGTTCGTGACAAATTCAAGTGTTGTTACAGTGGGTTTGCTAGATTGCCTTTAAGTTTGTTACGTAGTGTGTTTATGGATATGGATATTACAAACACAGTCGTTGTTCCCAGCCCTACGTTTTTACAGCTGTTAAGCCTCGATGCCACGGTGAGTTGCTCAAAGTTTATCCGGCGTATGTTTTAATAACACTTTTTTTATATGATGTATAATCGTTTGTAACATGACATTGCAATGGGTGGAAATTAAGATGAAGTGGAATAATAGTATGTGATTATGCTAACGATTTGTTGCCTATTTTTTTTGGAACAGGAAGGTAGCCTTACGTATGCAATGAGACTAACAAAGGGAGCTGAAGACTGCGTTTCAAGGAAATGCTACGAAGCGGCGGTAATCATGTATGACAACGCTCTTCACAGGCTGTACCAAATGCTTGAAGGTAGTTTGAAGCGCTTATGTGGTATTAGATGTGCAAGTAAATTGTGTTTAAGTTGTTGCAGTTGTTAAATTAATTCTATTAGAATTATTAGGTGAACCTGAAATTGTATTGCGTGATATATACCGAATGAGCATATAAAAGCGTTAAGGAATCACTGGGATTTATATTTGAACTTAACTGTTGATCTAGGATGTACCGGAGATAGCAACGAATCCGATGTCGCAGGGTCCGTGGTGAAGGATTTAACCGTACAGCTCCGCGTAGTTAAGAAGTTGGCATTGTAAGTAAATAGTAGTTGAAATACTGCTTAGAAAACTAGCCTGACGGCAGCATTAGATCGGACAGGGCCTGAAACGGTGAGTGCCGCAACAAATGTATCGCCATCCCTTCGCAAAAGCCTTTGTATTTATTAAATAATAAAGTTGTAGGCATGACAACACGATATACTGTCATTACAGTAATTAGTAAGTCATTAAGTCGTTATTAAGTCTAGAAGCTGATCACCATAAGTAAGTAATAAGCTGCGGCGATACATTTGTTCCGGCACTCACCGTTTCAGGCCCTGTGGTCAGATAGAAGCATAGCGGTCTGGATAGTCCTATACCTTGGGTTTTCTGCTCGGACGAGTTATTGGGAATATTCTAAAAAATAAAAGCATAACATTTAACAATGTGTCTAGGAGGGAAAGGTTCCACGAAGGAATTAAGAATGTTCAGCCAAAACCAGAGCCTTATGGATCAGGGAAAAGCGATTTTGCAGTTTCGAATTCGGAAACGGATAAACCTAAGGACAAAGCCATTGAATCTGAGAGGATCATGAAGGAGTTGGTGGGTTAACAAATAAAAAGCTTGGAGTGCTTTAATGGAATTATTTCTAAGTAATTCGCGTTGTTATTTGAAGGTTGAAATAAGAAATATGTACGAAAATTTGCGCAAGATTTTGGAAGAAATAAAGGACAAGAAAAATATAGTTCGAAATGAAGAACATGTTACAGTTGAGAAGGAAGTTGTTTCAATTGAAGCGAATGAAGCAGTTGAAGACCATGAAAGAGTAAATATGAAAGACAGAAGACGTATGTTTGGATGTAGATATTGCCGTGTGGTGTGAATCGTACTTTGCTGTAGATGATAATAAGATGACAAAGCTTTGTAGTTGATACATTAGCGAGATAACAACGGATGGGAAAGTTTCCACAACGAATTAAGTATCATTTAATGTGAAAAAGAAAAGTATCAAACAGAAGCTACAGGTTTTTTTGTATGATTTGAAATGACTGTGAATGTTTTAACTTTTTGAATTTTGTATGATTTATATTGAAAGTAAATAGATGTAATTTTTAATTTATCGCATTATATGTAAATGCAGAATCTGTCGTTTTGAATTTGTAAGATAACAGTTTAACGTGATTATTTCTAGGTTACGAAATGGTAAGCTTCTATTTGAAGGTATATGTAGTTGCTGAATTAGTATGATATAAGTTGAATGGGAATATCGCAACCGATACAAAGGTTAGTGAGCGACTGCTGGACTTGATAAAATGGTGGTTATTGTTACAACAATTATAACCGAATGATGTAAGCATTATCAAGTTTTTCTGTGTACATGATTTTAAATCCTTGCACTTTAAAGGGAAGGTCCGGGACGTCATATATGAAAGATTAGGGCTGGTTAATAAATCGGAAAGTTATGTATTACTTAAGAGAAGAAGTACTATAAACGTAGTCTGAATTAGTAAAGTGAAATGTACGTTCATGTGAGGAAGAGGGCGCATATTATAGAATAATTCTTGAAAACCTGTAGAAGTGAAATAATGGAAGTTATTATGGAAGTATGAAAGTTTTGGTTTATCAGTAAGTGTTCTGGGAAGACGGAATTAATGTTTTAAAGTTAACGCAATTTGATGTAGATGAAAAAGAGAATAAAACATAAATACATCTGATGTAAACGTAAGGATGAGGACTTAAAGCTGGTAGTGTCCCCGGAGAATTCAGTCGCCAACTAGACGCGGAAGGGTGACTAAAAATAGAAATCAGTAAACAATGTGAATATTATTTCTGACTCATTCATAGTTTGGATTAAACGGTATATGCATGAGAGTTGAAGCTGTATTTATATGAGTGTGAGCTGAATGAGTATTATATACTCATTTGAAAAACGCGTTGCAGCACTGGCAATACGGACTGATTCGCATTAAGCGAATACCATGTTTATATCCATGAATATAAGTTCTAGGCTAGTTATAATTAGGGTTAGGATTTCGGCCAAAATGCATTTTTTTTGAATAAATGGATTAATCCCATGTTTTGCATCTAAACGAACTATGACCTAAAGACTCCAATAAGCTATAA
>JAQFXY010001530.1:0-10146 GCA_034693865.1 Ceratophysella sigillata | reverse complement strand
TCTCTCAGTTCCCGCTCTGACGGGAGCCAACACTCCCCTGCGATAGTCCAAAGTCCAGGTTCTAAAGTTTATTCCACCGACAGTACATCCAAATCCGAACCGATTTAGTTATGTTATAACTGAACCGCACTTATACACAAACCGTAACATATACATATGTAGATACCTAAACTCGTTCATCTTCATAATTACAGTACATGACGTAACAGCCACTCAATTCGGTCGTGGCAGATGTGAAGAAAAGGGCCTTACCTAGTAAATTATACGGGCTACTCCGCTGTATGAGATTCATTCATTTAAAAAATCATGGGAAATGACATATTTAAAAGCTAGCAAAAAATTAATTGAATTCAAGGAACGAGCATTCACAATGCAATATTGAGTTACATTTTTAGGAATCGTTGAGTGATTGTCCTTTGCCCCGCAGTATCGGACGTAAAAGATAAAAATGTGATTTTAGTCTGATTATACTCCGTGTAGTCCATTCATTCTTCCCACATTACTGCTTTCTCCTACATATTTTTCTATTGGCGTATACCGCATCGCACCACATCCATATCACATATCACTGAAGAATAGCCATTAATTGATTTCTCAGTATTACTTGGTGTCATCCAGCTGCTTCACGTTATGAAGCAATGCATTGAGCATCCTCAAATACTTTAGGCCGATTCTTTTGCAATCTGAGAAATCTGAGCTCCCGTTGGCTGGTATGCTGTATGCAAGAAAGAGCTGGACAAATTCTTGGAAAGCCGATGCAGATGAGTAATGATGAGTCCGCATATATACGACGCACAAATTCAAGGAACGTAATTTGAGAATTTCTGTCTCACACCTTTTCCTTAACCTCTCAGACCAAATAATTAACAGTAAAATCACCACTAGCTGTAAATTCTCGCGAATGAAATGTTAGAGGTCATTTCGCCGATGGACTGTTTGCCGTGGGATTTTTTGGGAATGGGTATCTGTCCTCTAGCATTTTTTTTTTCAATCTCGCGAATCGTCCGTCGGCAAAGGGTCCTCTCAGCGAACAGTTTATCGGCGAAATGTGAAATATGATATAATATTTATGAAATTATGTCTACAAAAGTGGATAGTATCGTAGATCGATCATCCATATGAACTACGCTGAATTCAATTATCAAGTGAGACGAATACAATACAAATTAGCCATAAGTTTCTGGAAGGGAAGGTTGAGATGTGGATTCATGTGCTTGTTGTTCTGACACAGTTGCTTGATTGCAACAATTATCAGACTAAATATGAGAATAGTTGAAATGATGTTAGTCAAGAAATATAAATATGTGTCATTGCACGGTCCGCACCCGTGTATTGAATGGAGATATGGATTACCGTAATAAATCCGTTCCGTAAGGTATGTAGGTCTGTAAGCAGTAACCATGGTGAAAGAAGCACAACGAAACCAAAATTCTTCAATCGATTTTATTGACGTGACAGTGCATTCTTCTCACTGTGTTCTCTGAAGTGTTGTAGAGAATGAGAGTTTAATTTGACCTGAGGCAGATCATTTTCTAAGCTTTAACCGGAGCAATGCAATGACCAGCAGACGTGTTCGAGGGGCGAAATTCGGTGACGCCGTGGGCGGATTAGGTTCGGACGACGAGGACCTGTACTCTGGCTACAATGAGTACCCGTCTGCCCTTACCACAGACGACTTGGAGTTTGACAATGAAGGATTTCAAAACTCAGCCAAAAGCTTCAATAACAGTCTACAGGTAACAGTTACCAACCGATAACAGAAACAGACGCTAAGGTTACGAAGGCCTTCTTTGAAATTGTTCCATCCTAATGCGGCACCGCGCTATAAACAAAACCGAATTAGGCTAAATTTTAATCTACCTATAGTAAAAATATTGGAACATACATGCGTAGGTAAGGTACAATTAGAACTTGCCCAATTGATATATCGGTGTGGTTTGACACGTTTATTTGCAGGTGGGGCAGACTGGTCGAGGGAAGACTCCAGGATCCGCAAATCGTCTTGGAACTGGAACTGCAGCTGGGGTTTGGAAACATTGCTCTTCAACATGACATTCAATTAAGTAAGTAAACTCTTCAATAATAGGCGGAAATTATATATTTTTCTGCAGTTCACACGTCAAGGAACAGCTCGCTCAGGCTTAGCAACAAGGGGCGGCACTGCTCGACCGATAACAGGAATTGGTGGAGAATTTGGCGGAGTGAATCGACCAATGACGGCTGTCCGTGGAGCAGGATACACGGCGAGCAAGGGTCAAAAGGCTTTTGACCCCCTGCGCCAAGGAATCAAAAGTGCTACGCCGAGCTTAGAACTGAAAGTCGATGAATCGTAAGAAATTACAGGCTTCTATTTAAATTTAACCATTGACACAGTTAGTATTTACCATTATCCACTTTAGGCCAGAAGGCAAGATTAAACAACTGGAAGAGAGAATCAGTATGCTCATTGAGGAATCCGTTTTAGCCAGTTGTAAAGGCAATTTCAAGAAGGCTCTGGAGCACTCAAAGGAAGCACAGCACAAGGAACGATCTTTGTTAAAACTACGGGAGCAGGCAGGCTTGGCGGAGTCTCATGATTGGGACATTTCATTTTCCGTAATTTTCATAATTTCAGTTAATTTTGTTATTTGAACCATTAGCTAACAATCGGGTTCAATCACAGGTTTTGTTCAATCTGGCGAATCAGTACGAAGCCTGTGAAATGTTCACAGAGGCACTTAGCACGTACCAGTCAATTACTAAGAACAAATTCCTTGTTCACGGAGCCAAGGTCAAAATAAATATGGGGAATATTTACCTGAAACAAAATCAACCGACACGGGCCATCAAAATGTATCGAATGGCTATGGACCAACTTGCGAATAGCAATCGAGACTTGAGGTTGATTAGTTTCCAAATAAAATTTCTTACTCAACGTACGAGTTTAGGGTTTGAAATATTTTGAATTTTAAAAAAAGGTTGAAGCTAATGCATAACATGGGCGTTGTGTTTCTCCGAATCAATCATCCAGAAGATGCGGCCTCCAGTTTTGAGTACATCATGGCTGAGAAGCCTACTTTCAAAACTGGTCTTCATCTCGTCGTCTCAAATTACATGTCGGGAGATCCTGAGAGAACCAAGCGCAGCTTTCGAGAATTGCTCGAGATCCCGTTGGACGTGGATGAAGACGAGGAGAAGTATTCAACTCTGTCAGTAAGTGGATTGGAAGTTGTCACTTGAATAATTCCAGCCATTAAGTATTTTTCAATAATTAATCTGATCATGCTAGGACGATCCTGTATCTCAACTCCTGGTTGAAGTTCTGAAAAATGACAAACTCAGGAAGTTGGAAAAGGAGAAGAAGACATATGCCGAGCGCTGCGTTCTATCTGCCGCTCGTCTTATCGCTCCTGTTATTGAGAACACTTTTTCTGAGGGTTATGGATGGGTTACTGAGAGTATCAAGAGTTCACGACATGCTTCATTGGCTCATGCACTCGAGGTATTTGAATTGATACAAACGGCTCATAGTAAGTTGCCGCTAGACGTTAACGTTGCGCTATTTTGAGAATTTGCACCGAAAAAGAGGTCAACTCGGACCTCCTACAGATTCCATGCTGTTAGCATGTAGCATACCAAACTAAAATGCATCACCTAGAGCTTTACGAAATTAGGGCTTCCAATCCTGGACTTTTGGAAATCACAGGAGTTCTACGGTCAGCGCTTGTCAGCAAAGAAAATGATAATTTATTACGAATAATTCATTTCATCCTAAATCCGAATATTTGCAGCATAAATATATTTGATTATAACAAAAAGAATATTCTTCGTTTCAAATGTATTTAAATATTCCGAACTTACAGCAAGCGATTGAGCATAAACTCGGTTACGCTGGAGCTTCTTTATTTGGTAGTGCGGTGGTTTTAATATGGATGAATAGTTTTGAGAGCCCAGTGCAGCAGAGATTCACACAAGTTGCATCCCAGAGGGTCAGGCCAATTTGTATCTCCTTAATAATATCCTTGAATATTTCGCATTGTCTTGAAATTTTTCGCTCAACGATTGAGCAACTCGCTGAAAGCAAAGGGAATCGGCTCGTTTTGTTTTTAGAAAATCAAGGACTCAAATTCTTGCTTATTTGCAAAAGTTACTATTCCAAATTCCAGATAAGCAAGGCCTTAGTGTTTCTAAAACAAAGGGACTTGGCTGAGGCAGTGGAAATCCTAAAATCATTTGAGAAGAAGGAAACCAAAGTTGCAACTGCAGCCGCAACTAATTTGTCATTTCTATTTTATCTGGTAAGCACTTCATTCATTGAATCTTGTAGAATCCGAAGATTGGATAATTATAGATATTGGTAAATATTATGATATGATGTAAAGCAAGGAGATTTGACACAAGCGGAAAAATATGGTGAAGTTGCACGAGAGGCGGATTACTACAATTCATCTGCTTTTGTTAATCTTGGTAACTGCATGGCTGCCCGTGGTGAGTTTGAAAAGGCCAAGCAGGCGTACCAGGAGGCCCTGTCCATTGACTCCTCTTGCGTCGAAGCCCTGTTCAACTTAGGACTCATGAGCCAAAGGTCGAAATTCTACGAAGAGGCTTTGGATTATTTTCATAAAATAATCGTACTCGTCCGCAATCATCCTCACGTCACGTACCAAATTGGGAAAACGCACGAGCTTATGGGGGAAAATGAAGTGGCGACGGAGTGGTACTTGAAGGCCTTGGCTCTCACGCCTTCGGAT
This sequence comes from Ceratophysella sigillata, assembly GCA_034693865.1. NCBI lineage: Eukaryota > Metazoa > Arthropoda > Collembola > Poduromorpha > Hypogastruridae > Ceratophysella > Ceratophysella sigillata. The sequence goes on along the minus strand of JAQFXY010001530.1, from coordinate 5,416 downwards.
TCGGGAATCTTGAAGAAACTGGCTCAGTTATATGAATCGGACGATGATAGGCCGCAGGCATATCAGTATTACTACGACGTAAGTTCAATTTGCTAAACCTCGTCGTAGTTTTTAAATGAGTTATCGGTATTCTTTCGTTGGGATGAGTAAATGTGGCATTTAAAGTTCACCACTATTCTCCATTTCGAACATTGAAACGAGCAGTTGCGCATATTATCAATGGCAGAAACTTAGAGCCTTCGAAATCCCATTTTCAAACCTTACGCAAAACCTTGAAAAAGCGCATAAACCTGATGATTGTACCCAGACGTTTCAACTTTTTCCACTGCTATTTCTAATATACAGTGCTACAAGTTGAATCCATCGGATATTGATGTGGTTGAGTGGCTAGCTTCCTACTTGATGAACGACAAGCACGTTCCTGACCGTGCCATCATATTCTACGATCATGGAAGGAAGCTCCAACCGAATGACCCCAAATGGGGAATGGCAATAGGAGCCTGTCACCGGAAGACAGGGAACTACAACCTTGCCATCGATGTCTATCAACGACTGAACAAGGACTTTCCAGAAAACCTTCAGGCGCTCCAACAACTAGTCAAACTAACTCAGGACATTGGAAGCAAGGACTTTCAAATGTACACCGATGAATTGAGGAAGTTGGAGAAGACGCTCCAGACCAGAGACCCTGCCGCCGGTTCCTCCACTCGTCTCAACTCTGGATCGAGCAACAGTGCAAATGGTGGAATTTCAACAAGATTCGATTCAAAGGCAAGGAGGTACGGTGATGAGGATTCGATGGAAGATGATTTTGGATTTCAATCAAATTCTTCCAATGCGTAAGTGCAAATAGAGAATAATTTGAAACCGTTAACGGAAAATTACTAATGTTCAACCCCATTGAACGAAAGGATACGCTCGATGCGCAGAAACTCTGATTGCGGCTCTACGAAATTCTGGTTTTCTTATGCCGTGTGTCTCGTAAGATGTTTTGTTAAGTGTTTTAGTTGAGTTACTTCGTTTTCAAGCGAAGTAAATATTCTGAACTGAACAAACGTAACTCATGCTTATTTGCTTAGGTACCTAACTGGACAATTTGGCAAACTACACCTCGGCTAATCATGAATTTACCGTCCTATTATTGATACTACACTTCACATTAAGTAGAATTTTATTCTTATAAATAGTGTTCTGACTTAAACATGCTCCTTATATGTAGTACTCTACTACCATATTATACGTTGTACAATACTGTTGAACCAACAATCGATTAGTTACGCATTATATTTTCAGACCGTGCAATTATTGTAAAATAAGTGCTCCTTTATACTACTTACAAAATACGCTAAATAAGTTCTTAGCTCTCGGGCTCATGCGGCGTACCTGGAACTTTGAAAACGTGAAATTGGCCTTAGTATTACTGGTTTATGTACCCACATGAAGTTGGCCAGTCATTACTAAGACGAATGAAATTCACGAACCGCACTCACTTATATACTTGTATTTTGTGTAGAGGTTATTCGAAATTGCATACAGTGCAAACGGTTTACAGGTGCTCCTTCCATTATGTAAATAATCCTGTGAGACTCGCTTGTGAGCAGCTCTGTGTTATAGTCTGTGGCCCACTATATGCTAGTAACTCAACTCTCATCAGTCTAAATCTCAATGTGCACTAATGCAATTTCTTTTTTGTGCAGAGCTGGCTTTTCAGGTGGCAAAGGACCAAGTCGTCAAATGAGGCAGGACTCGCTGAGGCCAAATCGAATGATTGGAAAGCGTAATGAAAAGAGTGCTGAGGACAAAACAGGTATTCTTGTCTATTGCTATTAAAAGAATTACGTGTCACTGTTTCGAGAAACGGATTTGAAAGTAAACCAAGAAGTGCATTCTACGTACGAATCGCTATACGAGTGTGAGGTGTAAATGCACGCTATTCTTCAGACTATTGCCAATTGCTATTGAATTAACTTTATTATTGATTGAAATTAATTTCTAAATTCCATTCCACAGCAGGCCCAGGAATAGGCGCTCGCCGGATTCCTCAAAAAAGTGTACCTGAAAAGCAAGTCAAATCCACCGACGAGGACAACGATGATTTGTTTGCTAATGTCAAACTTCCTCAGGACATGCTACAGTTTTAATATTTAAATAAAATATGCACATACATTATGTATTATACTAGTACATACACATGTAGATGTAGGTATAGTATGCTAAGTTGGAAGGAAAACAAAATAGACCACTCATCCCGAAAAATTTAAAGGATTTGAATATCCCATCATATTGATTGATTAAAATAATAAGTACGTTCGTTTACATCAATTTTACAGGTAATTCAAAAATATGGCTCTGCCAGCCAACAGAAGGCACTTGCCATCTCTGATAAACTGATCAGTAGGAATACGTGAATGTCAATGTTTTAATTCAGTGGTATCTGTTCTGGCAGTTCATGTGTCCCACCTGAGTGAAGTTCTGTATATTCCAATTCACAGACACTGGTTAAAGCATTAAAATCTAATTCATTAGCACTTTATACTTGCAAATCAGCGTTCATACCCAGAATTGGTAAACAATATGTAGAATCTCCCTCCAGCTGGATTTATTTAAATTAAACTGTATAGCCTTGTGTTTAATGCAGGGTTAGTTTTTCAATTGCTCAGTCAGCCAGTTCTACTAAGCCAGTGATCTATGCCGAAATGAATAAGTATGGTTGAAAGTTGAAACCTTGTGTTGTCTTGTCTTGTCTTATGTCTTTCAATCCATTGACTGTGTTTCATCCATTATCACAAACTTTCATTTTTGTGTAACAGTTTCTTGACCGAGGAGTCAAACCAAATGGAATAATAAACCAAATATCAAAGTCATTCCCCTGCATCGTGTCAGGACTCTGTTTGTCTAGTTATGGCATTCAGATGAGATTGATGGCAGCAGGAAAACGAAATATGTGAGACAACAAGTTAATCTTAATAATTATTTATTTACTTAACTAAATATATATTTCATTTCTGCCAGAGAACCTCAAATAAGTATTTGTATTTAAATATTTGTCCAACCATAAGCCACTAACACGCAGACAGCTTGTCCCATCCATATGTAGGAATGAGAGATCATTTATTCAATTATAGCTTATGTACAATCCTTAGTAATTCTATAATGGTTGATTAGCATTAACTTATTTTCTAATTCCCATTGACCTTCCTTAATAATTCTGCATTCATTGTTTTCTGCAATATAATTTCTATTTGGTTTAATTGGTGGTTTAACTATAATTTACGATTGGTAAAACCATTCGTCAAATACATACAGACAAACCTCACAAGAACCGAGAACTTACGCCGAGCCGAACGCTATTAAACTAACCTTGCTAAATTGGTCATCCGTGTATTGTTTGTCTTGTTGAAGATTATTTTTCCTTCGCCAAGAAAACTTTTGGTGGTTCAGACAAATAGTGACACGACCGTATAAGAACCAGAAATATCCGGGAAATTATGTTGATTTATCAACTTGAACTGTTTGCTCTCGAAATAGCTACTAGAAACCACATACACACTTCCTATCATCATTCATCATCCAAGCTCTGTTGTTTGAACTTTTACATTTCTTATACGACCCAACAGGAAAAACAAAGATATTTTCCTCATTAATGGTACGGGGCTTGATGACATTTATGAATATTTACATCTCTAGACCAACTATTTACTATTGGTTTGGAATCACAAATGAGTTTATTTGAAAATCATAAAAATTTTCGTTTAAGATTTTAACGAATAACATATTCACAACATAGCCCACCAGCTCCAAGCTACAGTATTTCACTTATTTCATTAGTTGTAAACATCAGTAGATATAGCGGATTTACTGTTTATCTATTGGTATATCTACATAATATACATATATGTATATCGATGCTTGTGTCCGGTTTTGTAGTTTGATAAATACACTTCTCAAGGTGAAGCATGGCTTCTGCCGTAGCATCATCCGAAGCAGGATTGAATTATTGAACTGAAACATTCTTCTAACCTATAGCAAGTGAATTAACGGGTTTACTAATTCTGCAGTGTACTTTACGTATGCATGAAACATGAAATTCGGTCAACTAAGGATCCTATCCTATCCTACAGTTTCAAATCCAGTGTGTTGCAAACATTATCGTATGCGTATGGATATCGAATTGTATTGAATAAATTAATCTTTATACAAGGGAAATGTACAATTTTAATGTTTCGCTAATTCGTTACGCATTAATTACTCAATGAAGCTACCTGGGGTTTGGCATTGACATGACAGCAAGCCGCGAGTGAAACGAGACCGGAATTTGAAGCCTTGCCTTGGTGTGGCCTAATTATATGCACAGCATAAATCCATTCACCTGAGCCTCTCTAGCGTCCATTCCCCTCCGCTATGAATACTTTCACGAAATAATAGCCCAACTCCCTCGTTTTCCCTATTGTTCCTTGCTATGTTCCTATATCCCTTCGCTCTTCACTGATTGATCACTCTGTACACTCACATAATAAACTTTTTAGAAAGTGAAAATATTTATATATAAAAAACGTCATTCCTAAGTATGTAAAATTGGAAGGCTTTTTCTTCCTCTCGCTTTCTAAAAACATACGAGGAGGATTTGGCTAGGCCAATCTTCTGGTTGTGAATTTTTCTATAGGATTTCCTCCCTTCAATTGTTGCATGGCAAAAGTACGGCATCATGTAATATGTTACGGTTTCTATACAGTACGGTTTCGTTACATGTAACTAAACTATGTATTTAGTTCCCATATGCCAATGTGTGAGTAATAAGGCCCATGTGTGAAAACCATTCCTAAACTAATTTAACGCTCTTTCCAATGGTGTATTCGCTTACTCAATTTGGTTAAATAAGAATACGGGAAATAGCAGAATATTTATTGTCCACGGTTTTTAGGTCTGATGAATTTATAACCAATATTTTACCATGTAAGACAATGCTAAATCAGAAACAGAACGCACCATTGGAAAGAGCATTACGTTTGGGTTAAGAAATCATCTGCCTTTACGCATACGATTGCAAATAATTACAAATAACTGCAAATAATTCGAACCGTTGCGGTGGTACAGTCAAACCGTAACAGCTTGTCACTTATTTGTGCGAAAATGAAACTGCCCTGCAGAGTGCTGTGAGTGTAATAATTATTTAACTGAATACTCAGAGCTTAATGCTTATGGCTATAATTACATCGTCACCTTCTTTTTTTTTTTGTTAATTCACTTCTCTGAAATGTCAATTTTATTTTATCAGTTTCACTGCAGCTTAAGCCCGTCCTGGCCGCGACATTACACTTTGTATGCAAGTTATCAACATAATAGGAGCCTGGGAATTTTTCAGCTGAGCAAGAAGGTTGAGAGTAACATGGGAAGATCATTGCTCTAATAAAGTGTG
>JAQFXY010001529.1:0-10156 GCA_034693865.1 Ceratophysella sigillata | reverse complement strand
CTAGGAATACGCTGCGATTTCCAAAACTGTTTCAACCATGTCGATACAACGTTCCGTTCAGCTGTGGTCCTCCTATTACAAATCCCCTAAGGAAAGATCTTAAAACGTTTATCTCAATTTTCTACTTTCGGTTCTCGATTCAGTTTGGTCAAGTTCTTATATGTACATGATTATGATTAGTTTACGTGCATGCTTCGATATACTCCTGTACTTGACAATATAATCGTTTTCAAGGATGTGGTACTTACGGCATTCATGTGGTGTCGTTGTGTGACAAGTTCTTTTTTGGCACCATACATATATGTAGTACTCTTCTGCTGATTAGGAGTATCTCGGTCTTTTCATATCAGAGTTACAAATACGCGTTTTCGAAAAACGACCAAATCAAACTGTATGGTAATCTCAGACGGAAATAAATGCCTTTGCGAGTTCCTATGAGAAACATCAGTTATTCGGCGGGGTTAATTTTTAGCCTATCTGGCTAAGAAATGGGGCTAAATCCAGTATTCGTAGTACAATAGGTAATAATTTTCTAGGATGTGGTATGGTATTTATGTATTTAGTTTCCTTTTGTGGCAAGTTGTTTGGATTACATTTAGTACTCTTCTGGTTAGCAGTATCTCGGCACAAAAAGTTTAGATACAAATACGTATTTTCGGGAAATTATCAATCCTGACGTCTGGTAATCTGCGACAAAATAAAAGTTTTTGCGAGTCTTATGTAGTACCGTTATCTTGGAGCTGGATTGATCATAAAATAAATATTATGAAAAAAATGTTATTTGGATTAGAATTAGAACCACATTTAACTTCAAATAATTTGTAGGGTTTAATAATCGAAGGAACTAAACATCACTACATACATAACATACATAATGTATTACAGTATTACATATTGTATTACAAGGCATTATGTAACATTGCCAATCCCCAAGTAATAATAAAATCAGATATGGTTCTAAAGGGCGTACATTTCCGGGCACATTCCAGAGGATATGGCTGGCATTTAAAAGTAGGTGCCGCATGGGCATTTCTGTATTTAAAATATTATAATATCATGTTCAGAATTCAAATGATGTACCTATGCATGTTGATGTTAAATGTGACATTTATACCCATTCCATTAACTATGTACAGGGACAGGTTAGCGCATTGTCGCACAATGAACTAGTTAATGCCCGAAATTTCACAAAATCCCCGGCATTTTAGGCATAACCCCAGCAAGAATATTGTCGAAAAAATTAATGCCCGGGAATTTTACAATTGCGCTTTGACAGTTGCGCTCCAGTGGCTGGTGCCCTCTATAAAGATCGGCCGCAATTGGCGTTTGTGCTTGATGCTTGTATTTCTTCAGTTAATTACCTAATTTTTAACCCATGCTTACTATACAGGCGCCACACCGATTTTCAAGTTTGATACTTCATTGGAAAGCCATTGACTAGTAGATTACTCATATGCAATTCATTAGTGGGGAAAGTAGCATCAATGTAATTTTGTTCGATTGTCGGTTCGGTTATGGGTTTGGTTCGATTAGGTCATGGTAACGCTGGCAGAAGGCAATTAACCACTAAGTTTTCATCGCTAAATTATAATACATTACATATATCAGACATAAGTATAATATCTGTAGTACTTTCTTTGCTTTAGATGGTTTTAAATAACTCTGTCATGTCAAGGAACTCTAGTATTTTGGAGACTATGAATTGTCACACTATGAATTGTCGCCGACTATGAATATGAACTGTCGCCACTATGAATTCGGCCGACTATGAATTATCGCCACTATGAATTGGGCTGACTATGAACTGTCCCCACTTTGAATTGGGCCTACTATGAATTGTCGCAACTATGAATTGGGCACTATAAATTGTCATACTATGAATTGTCCCACTCTGAATTGTCGGCCAACCGTTTTGGGCGATGGATCACCTCCATCTATATTGAATACAACTCCAACCCGACAATTAAGACTATCATACAGCTGGGATATTTGCTGGATTAGAATGGTCAATGCGTTTACGTCCTTTTTGCCCCTGCCCTGCCTCTACGGGTTGATGAGTGACCCTGGCACCCTGCTAAGGTAGGCTGGGTCAACTTTTTCCCAATTGAGCTGTTAAAGAAGGAAAGACAGGAATGAATGGCGCTAGATTCAAAATCCAGTGTTGGCTCCAACTATTCGAAGCTGCAGACCGATCTCAGCCCAATCCGACCCAAAAGAACACAGATGGGAGCGGAACCGCAGTTCCAGTCCGGGATTTCTTTGTACTGCCACTTTGTGGGTCATGCCCTGAGCATTCGGGGACTATTGAGGTGATATGTTTCCACATTATGCAAATTAGTATACAATGCTAACGGTCAACCAAAACAACATTCTGTATTTCCACTTTGTCGGCCATGCCCCGAGCATTCGGGGACAAGCGAGGTGATATTGACAAATATATTTAACAACTGGGACAATATACGATGACTGGCCATTCTGGGGTTGTAGTGAAAGCCTGTCCGGCTTGTTCCCTGCCAATCCGTAAAGGTCAACACACATTCACCTGTTCTCAATGTACTTACAGCTATTATCGGAAACATTGTGTACCGTCGGTTGGCAGTTCGGAATTCGCAAAGTTACGAAAGAACTGTATATGTTCGGTTTGTCTTTCAACTACGTTATTGCTACACTCTGCTTCTTCCACCCATCAGCTGCAACCTGGAACTTCTCCAAAATTGTGGTTGCCTGCAAGGACTTCTCTGCCGTCCATCCTAGGGTCTACGCTACCTTTTGCGGATTGTAATGATGTTGGTGAGGTGTCGGAATTGAACTGCCTTAGTCCAAGAGATATTGGTAACAAATTATTAAATTCCTCTATAATAGAAAATCCTATTGACATTGACTTTGGAAAAGGTCAGATAATTGGACAGATTAACATTAATAGTAGTAAGTTTGATGAATTGTGCGATTTGTTGATTAAATATAAGTTTTTGTTCATATGAGTCACTGAGACAAAGTTGGATGTGAATGATGATTCTCTCCGCTCTTCCTGCCTAATTATGTTCTCACACGATTGGACAGAGTTCGTAGTGGAGGGGGTATTCTATTTTACATCCATGCTACTGCTTCATTTGAAATTATTGATATTAACATTACAATTAAATCCAAGTGATACTGAGATTGCAGTGGTCAAAGTGACTCCTAAGGGCATTAAGCTCATTATTATTATTGTTGTATACAATAACCCTAAAGACTCTGCTAATTTATCTTAGCACTTCAATCACTTCTTTCGTATGTAGATTCCCTTCAATTAGAATATATTTGCTTGGGGTGGGGGACTTTAACATTTATCTACTTAATTCCAAATCTGATTCTAAATCTTCTAATCTCTTTTGTGTCGAGCGTGAATTTGGTCTGAAGCACCTAATTGCAGAACCAACCAGGAGGGTTGTCACACGGCGGAATGCTATCCGGACTTTGGGAAGTTTTCTTTGGCTGGTTCAGATCATGATTTCATTTTTGCCACACGTAAAGTACACAAAATTAAGAACCCACCTCTTCAAGTTTCCTATCGTAGCTATCTGAAAATTAATTGGTAATTGGTTGAAAGGAATTTTGATTTACTTAATTTTTCATATCTTAATTTTTCTGATCATGATTCTGGGCTGTGTTGCCTCCATTCCCAATGCCTTAATTTCTTAAATTCCATAAGTCTTTTCTATTCTCACCAACATAAGTTGGTGAGAGGCAATAGAAATCCATGGTTTAATGGAGACCTTTTTGTCTCATTAAAGTTAGAAATAATATGGAACGAATTAAAAATAAATTAAAGACTTTGAAGGCCACAGTCGATTTTTGTAAGGCCAGAAATAAAGTTAATACGGCAATAACTTTTTCCAAGAAGCAGTATTTTAACTCTTAGTTTATTTTATCTTTCAAAAATCATAATGTTTGGGATATTGTTGATAGACTTACTGGTTACAGGGCTAAATCGAATAATAGAGTTGACTCACTGTTTTTGAATAGCGGGGTAGAAGTAGCGGCTGACTCAGAGATTTTCAGTAATTTTAAAGATTCGTGTATTGTAAAATCAGATGGAATTGCCGATCCAACTCTTTCCCAGAAAATTGAAAACTACTGCAACCTTGCTAATTCTACAAACATTCCTGAGGATTATAAAGTTACTGAAGGAGAAGTCTCGAGTGCAATTTCTAAGCTGAAAATTAAAAACAGTTGTGGATCAGACTGTGTCCCAACTAGTTTTATTAAAACTCGTAGTCACTCCTTTACTCGTCCTTTGTTTCTTCTATTCTCCCAAACATTTTCCTTATATGTTGTCCCTGGAGCATTTCGTTCAGCATTAGTAACTCCCTTATATAAGGGTTTAGGCCCCAGAAACAATTCTAATTCCTACCGTCCTGATAGTGTCCTGAGTCTTATTACAAAAAACTTTGTTTTTTTTTTAATTAAAATTCTTCTGGAACCTCTACTTCGTGTTCAGCAGCATGGTTTTAGATCCTATTTCTCTTGTCAAACTGCGCTTTTTAAATTCACTCAGGATGTATTTGGGTCTATTGACAGGCGTAATGGTAGAGTATGGGATGTTTTTGTTGATTTGCGGAAAGCCTTAAATTCTGTTAATCATTCTATTCTTCTCTCTAAGCTTATTGATAACTTCAACTTAGATTCCCACTATTTAAAACTATTGAAAAGCTATTTGGATGATATGACCTTCAAAATAAAGAGTGTTGAAAAGATTTCTGACTTATTTAATGAAGATGGTTCTGTTCCTCAGGGCTTTACTCTTGGCCCATTGTTATTTCCTGCATTTATTAATGATATTGGTTTGGTTTTAGATGTACCTTATCTTTTATTTGCCGATGACTTAGTTTTTTATGAATCCGGTACTGACGCTGATTTGATAGTCAACAAGTTGCAATGTAATTTAGACCGTCTAAGTAATTGGTGCTCTGCAAATAAGTTGTGTATAAATACTGAGAAGACTGAATTTATGTGGTTCCATAAGTCACATGATGTTATATCTGGTGCAGTTCCCAATTCAATTCTTAATGATTCTGAGGTTGAGGGTGTTTAAGTTTAAATATCTTGGACTATTGTTAGATCCAAATCTTAATTTTAAGTTACACTTAAGTAGAGTTAAGTCTAAGGTTAGTGCATGTGTTGGTAAGCTGTATGGAATTAGAAAGTTTCTTCCTCTTAAGGTTAATAAGATATTGGCTAATGCCTATGTACTTTCCGCATATGATTATTGTATAGATATCTGGTGTGTTCAATCATAAGCTTTCTTCTGTACAAGGTATAGTTAATAGATATATATATTCAAGTGTTTACAAATCTTTATTTCGGAAAATGAGTAGAAAACTAAGATATAGTAGTCGTAAATCTAGAAAATTGAACTACTTTAGTTTTAAACAATTAGACATGCATAGTTTAATGCAGAGTTTTAAATTCTTGACAATTGAAGAAAGCTCGTCTTGGACCAGAGCTAAGAATGTTTTAGCTTATTTGAAATCTCCAATTGACCAATTTAGTAATGTTTACGAATTTTCGCATAATTCTCGAACTTCAAGAACCTTCCCTTTACTTGTAATAGAAGGATATAATTCTGAAACTTTTAGAAAATCCGTTAAATTTAAGTCTTGTAAGATCTGGAATTCGCTGCCTAAGGATCTGAATATTTACTCGGAAAAAATATTGGATGGATTTATTACTTTAACAGTATTTAAGGATAAGTTATATGACTTCTTCGTTAGTTCTAGAAACTCTATTTGGATAAAATTTGAAAATTAAATGTTTGGTTTACTTCGTTTAGTATTTATAGTGTCTAATGGTTGGGAGATCAGCAACTCTGTATGTTGAAACTGGATGACACGGAAATAAACGAAATTGAATGCAGTGGTGCATGAGCGAGATTTCCGAAATCCATGCTGTTCGTTGATAAACATCGAATCAACCAGAGGATGAAGCTTCATTTTGATACACCTAATGCGGAAAACCAATGATGAGCATTTGGAAACAAAGATTTGACTATTTGTTTGGCCGTAAGTTAGGTCAGAATAAGTTCAGGTTTGTGAATGTGAGCCAATAAGTTGGAATTTGGACTTGGTTTTTAAAATTTGGCATTTTACTTAATTACCTGTCCGTAGGACGGGCTTTCATCTAGTCAATGAGTATGAAATGGAAGCCAGAGCACCTGTAAGTTTTTACTTACATTTCTTTATCAGTACAGTACAACGCCCACAGCATATCCGGTGCCAAAAAGGCGGTTGTGGGGTTGTGCCTAGGAAAGATTTTCCAATTTTTATCGCAATTTTCTACTTTCCGTTTTCGATTCAGTTTGGCCAAATTCTTATATGTACATGAATATGATTAGTTTACGTACATGCTATACTTGTGTACTTGACAATATAATCGTTTTCAAGGATGTGGTACTTATAGCATTCATGTGGTTCATTCAAGTTTTTTTTGGCATCATATATTTAGTACTTTTCTGGTTATGATTAGGATTAGGAGCATCTCGGCTCAAATATCAGAGTTACAAATACGTATTTTCGAGAAATAAACGTTTTTGTGAGTTCCTATAGCGGACAACAGTTACTCTGCTTAGTCAATTTTTAGCCTACGTAGCTAAGAAATGGGGCTAAATCCAATATTCCTAGGAGTTATTATTTCTCTTATCGTGTACAAAATAGTTTTGAGCGAAACTGCACCCCAAATATTCGTACTAAGTCCTGATGGCTATCAAAATGTGCACCAATTAGACAGCATGCCAATATATATTCAAGGAAAGGAGACACTATGCTTTCTTTGTAACGCCTCGTATCCAATTAAATGGAGTATGGACAGTGCGGATGTAATATTTCGGGTACATGAATCAAATACGTTTTGCAATTCTATTGTTTCTTGGTTGTTCCGTTGTTAATATTGAATTAACTAATTTTTCAGCTTGCAGCTGCAGCCGGATATAGCAACGGTTGTCAAAGGACTTTTGATCATTTTATGAATCCATCCACATATCGATATGAGTGTCGACTCAGGATCATTGCAGCAAGCAGTGAATTGGCTTCTCAAGTCATATCCTGTCGGCATATATCAGAGCCTCAAATCTATAAAACCATCCAGCTTATGTATAATTCAAAAACCAACATCAGAACCTTCGTGGTAGTTAAATCGGTGAATAACACAAGACTAGGCTGTAAGTGTTTGATTAAAGTCCAATTCAGGCAAAATAATCCTTGCATAATACTGTAGAATAGTATATTAACATTACTTTTAAATATACTTTAATAGCACCAATTAATAGATGGAAGAATTCTTGCCCATATATATTCCACATTCAATTCAGAAAAGATGAGACATTTGGCTGTAAGTGCGAGAATTTGGCTCAACCAGGCAAACCTCAGCTTCAGTTCGTGTATCTACCCTTCAAAGAATCAATTGTGGAATTATATTCTTCACACTTAGTCAGTAATCCAGTAAGTATATTTTACAAGTTTTACGAGTAGCTGAATTTTCAATTTTTGCTGATACAAGGGCTTATACTCTTTTGTCCTAAACTTGACTTTTTAGTCTACCAAATGTAACAAAATTAGTTTTTAAATAATTTTTTTTAAAGTGGAGAATAAACCGCCGAGTCGCGAAAATTTTCCAAACAACGTTTAAAATGTCACAACTACGCATATTCAGTGGCTGTTTTAATAGCTTGAATCCGAGGGAAATTCAGTTTTCTAGTCTACAGATAGTAGTATTTATTTAGAAGAACAATGCTTGTAAGGAGCTGCAGCGTATTCCAGATAGGTATTTCCTTATTATCAGACTTCTGAGAGGTTTACTCATTTTTATTTTCTTGAATTGTGTGAAACCTTTTCCGGAAATATCTACGTCCATTTCAATTACCGAACGCAGTTCTTTCCTTTGACGCTTTTAATTTACTAAAAAACAATTTAATTAGACGCTTTAGCGAGTTTTTTTAGCGGGCAGCCTACGGGAGAACGCCTTTACTATTTGAGTGAATAAAGTGTATATGCCCTCTGCAATAAATATGCGACACTTAATTGAGTATTGTACCGAAATTAACCTTGTTTGTTGCTTTACGCGGTTGTGTAGAAATGTATCAATATCTTGCCTAGCATGGCAAAATGTGATGGCTGCGTAAACTACGAAGTAAAGGATATACACCTGCAGGCATCCTATATTCTATTCTGCTCCTCAAGCCAAGCAATCGCTGGAGTCGTCTTCTATCCACCAATGAATAAAACCAACCCAACAAAATTTTACGGTGACTACGTACAGCCTATTAATTTATGAAACTGTCAGAAAAGTCTAACAATTTACCTACATTGTTTACAAAAATCCGATTCCATCCTGCTAGTTTTTCAGAGACCACTGGAATACCATCCGATACAGCTGGAGTACGTCAAACATCCCGTTTATTACGTCGGCGAAGAAGTAATCATTAAGCTGAGCTGGTGGAAAACCGAGTATCACTATTCACTGGGGGATTTGTATATTACTTTATTGAAAGATAATGTGCAGATATACAACACAACTATAAGTTAGATTAAAATTAAAAAATTTCAAAAGATAGCACTCGTCCAAACTGTTTGATATTCGTATTTAAGTACAAATAATTACTTATAAATTAAGACCGCTTGGAAACAGACGAGTGGACGACGTGGACGACTGAACATTACTCATCCACCATAACCTTTGATAAAAATGTAACAACATTCAAGGAAGCAGGAACAATGGTGTTCACCGTCTACGTTCCACTTTGGGATTCAAACAAATGGATAAACAGCAATGCCGCATTTAATGTCGAAGGTACCGATGATGCTTGTATCGGAGGGCTGCGTACGAATATCAAATACTCATGATTTTTCTTTACTAAAGATCCTCCAGAATTGCGCTTTCTTAAACCTGTTGAGGACTACACTTTTTACGTTGGTGATAAGCAACGAAGCCTTGAGTGTGATCCAGAGGGAAGCGCGGATGATCTTCACTTCAATTGGAATAAGGTTAGTCTAAGAAACAATTATTTAAAGTTAAACAGGCATGTCATGACTGGAGCTAAAGTTTGTATATTACCAGGACACAGTGATTTAAAAGTTATTTTTATTTATTTGATTTTCCTATTGCTCTGTACTTTTTCCGCATTTGCCATTGGTTAGTAACTATTAAAACCGAAAACCCCGATTTTCGGAGTTTAACATTAACTTAAGGGGGTGTGATGCCGAATTCCCCGTCTGATTAACCTTAGCTAAACAGGGTTTACGGTGGTACCATTTTCTCGGGCACCAATCGTTCGATTTGGCTGAAATAAATTGCCACTTGCTGTATGATACATACAATACAAAACTATGAGCTTAGTTTTTAGACCAGAAGGGTCTTATGGAATGATCCTGTCCGTCCGTCTGTCCGTCCCCCCCTCACGACTGCGCTTTTTTCAAACGTGTATTGTATATGAACTGAAGTACGAAGAAAGTTCGAACGTGCGAAATAGTGGAGAACGGAAGCTAAAGTACGTGGAGTTAAAAGGAGCCAACAAGCGCATAAATAAAACGGTATTAACTGACCCATTCATTTCAAAATCCTAAAAGGTTCGAAGCATATATTTTTTTTAACTGAAGTACAATGAAAAGTCAAACGCGCGAAATAGTGGAGAACGGAAGCTATAGTACTTGGAGTTAAAAGGAGCCAACAAGCGCATAAATAAAACGGTATTAACTGACCCATTTAATTCAAAATCCCAAAAGGTTCGAAGCATATATTTTTTAACTGAAGTACAATGAAAGGTCAAACGCGCCAAACAGTGGAGAATGTTATTTAAAATGCCATTTCAACAACCAATAGCATGGTATTGCTTAACTAAACACATAATATCAACAAGCTTTTATCTGGTAACTCTTCGCTTCTATGTCATTTAAAGTCATGTGATAATAGCCATTCTCTCACCATGAAGTAAATCAGTTGGAACGTAAATTGACCATGCAGAAAAGAGTTTGCTTGTCACCTTTCTTTACGGTTCAGGTGTGCATGCTCTCCGCGCTTCCTTCTGGTCCCGAGCTGCCAAAGGCAGGTTTTTTATTTTCAATTTGTGGTAATTATGATACGAATATTTGTGATGGTGCTAATTTTGTGGGCAAAATTGCATGCT
>JAQFXY010001528.1:0-10157 GCA_034693865.1 Ceratophysella sigillata | reverse complement strand
AAAATTAGCAAAATTTTAAGCTATCGTTCATCAAAATCCGTTCAGTAGTTTCGGAGGAGATAGCGGACAAACACACAAACACACACACAAACACACACACACACAGACTAACGATTTTATTAGATAGGATATGTGTAATTTCTGACCTTGTATACTTAAATAGGTTTGTTCGGATTGGATATACGGTATGCGTGTATGTATGTAAATATTTCTGTCATTTTGTATGAATGTATGTATGCATATGATGCGTTTATGTTGTGTGTCTGTTTATTTGAGTATGCCATCTTTCTCGTTTTAATGATTGATTCGTTTGAATTCTTGAATAAAGGAATAACAGTTTTTTGATTTAGAGTTGATTAACCACATGCAGCACACGTTGTTCTTCATTTTGAATATTACCATAACTGTACAATCTGAAGTTTGTAACAAGTAAAATAAACAATACTCCTAAAAATTCAGAACCGGAAACTGAATGACTAGACCAGTGAAGAATTGCTAGTAAAACAGTTCAGTTTTGAGCTTAAGCCATTCCGTGTTTTGCTCTGAAACCTAGATTGCTCGTCTCTTGTGGTCTTGTAACTTGTAATGCTATCCGGCGAGGAACTCTAACTATATGCGACATGGAACTATGATGAGGAGCGCTCGTCAGAGCAATTTAGGTAATATTATTCAATTCTTGGGTCTTCATTACGGTGCTATTTTGAGCCAGCGTATTAGCCTCCGTGGTAGAAAAAAAGTGTCTAAATCTACATCTGAATTACTCTGCGTATAAGAACCTCCAAGCCCTTTGTACATAATACTCTTCATGCGGAGGACGGTTGCTAAGTAACTTCGAAATTATACCTACTGGAGCGATTGACTAGCACCATTTAGCTCATTTAAGTGATTTGCAGCGGATTCACGGGTTTCCAGTTTTCATCGCGCACATTGCATCGCTAAAGACTTGGTGTGAAGAAAAGTCCTGTTCACAGCGCATTGGTTTCTAAAAGACGACTTAGGCTCCTCGGCCTCTCAGGTCTCTTCAAAAACGACAACTGCTTATTTTCTATTATAACAAAAATACAATAATGCTAAAAATGAATTTACGGTAAACATTCGTTCCTAAATGTGGGTCAATTTTTAGTTTATTTTATTAGAAAATTAAGAAAATAACATGTGTACAATTTATTATAAAATTTAAAAAAATAACATGCGTACAATTAATGAGAAACCGTTTAGGTTTTTGTTTCGATACTCGCTTTGCAAAATAATTTTTTCCTGGGTGTTTAAAATAAACCTAACTTGTTATTAAATGTTGCTTCTGCATATTCACATAGAGCAGTGACCAGTGTGGCTTTCGTCTTTTGTATTAAACCATTGGCAAATCAATTAAAAAAATAAACATTTCAATGAGGCCTCAGCTGGAAGGGCCTACGTCGTGCAAAAGTCACAGCTCTGTCTGCTCTAAGTAAAGTCCAGCATGGCTAACTATTTACATGAGAGAAAGAAATACAGTATGAATACAGGGTAGCATTTATAATTTGGCTCCTAGTGTGTCGGCTCTTTTTAATATGTGGCTCCTACTGATTGATTTGGCTCTTTTTACCACGTGGCGCTTTTTATTATTTGGCCCATATAATTCGGTCAAGCCTCCGTCTACCACTGCTATGATTTTATTTTTACCTACTTCCGTTAATTAGGCTACGTTTTGGTTGGGCTGAAGTGGTTGAATTAAATAAAAGATTTTGGATTCTCTGTCTGATGTTCGTGTGTGTTGGGCTGAAGTGGTTCAATTAAATAAAAGATTTTGGATTCCCTGTCTGATGTTCGTGTGTGTAATAGGTCCGACCGCAGGAGGAGGTTGTGGTTAGGAGGCGGAAATAGAGCGTAAAATATCTTTCTTCTCATCATTCATCAATCTCATTACCAAGTCAATCACTATATACTTAATTCCGCTCATTATTCACCCATGAACCCATTCAGGAGCAGCTTCCAAGGTTGAGCTCTCAGTCCTGTCTCAACTAGGTCGGGATCGGGAGCTTTCTTCCAAAAGAGATGAATGATTATGGGCCGTGTGCTACACTAGGCTGATAAACTGAGAGAGAATTCTTAGCTTTCCCTTATTCCACTATTTGGTAGGCCCGTTTTACGCCAAATTCCCATGCGAAAAAATTCACCCCGAAAAGTTCCCTCCGTAAAAGTTACCCCGAATAAGATTGTTCGATTCGAATAGCTTCGGCAAACCTTACCTAAATTTACCACAAGAAATTCAATCTAAAGACTCGAGATCCAGCCTTGCCTAACCTAAATAACTGAACCTAACCTGACCACAATTTATTTACAGTTCAAGGTCAAACGCAGAAAAGGGATATTTTTCAGGAGAAAGTTATCATAGGACACGTTTTGGCCAACCTATTTCTGCGACTGTTTAGTTGAAGAGTGGTGGAAATGCTTGAGATTTGTTCCTAATGCCAGGTTGTCGATAAAGTTTTAGGAGGCCTCTCTGCTCTTCACTCAAGATGAGAATCTATGCTGATTATAGAGTTGATGATGGGAAAAGTTGGGAAATGAGAAAAAGTGGAACTGAACGGAGTAGGTACCAATTTGGTCCACATAAACAAAGAGAGTGCAATTGCAGAAGATATGCCCAGAACCATTAGCTTAACTCATTCCAGATCCTTGGCTGGACCTAGTCCATTGTGTTACTACAGCAGATTTGGCATTTGACAGTCTAGCCATTTCACTTGTCACCTTATTCTAAAGCATTCTACTTCATATTCAGAGACTTCTGCGAAATTGGCCGGAGAGGATTGGACGAGAATTGGAGCTACTTACCTAGCATCATAGAATTTAGAATGTTTGAAAATATTTGCCTGACTTGGGATTATTAGGAGCCTAGCTTGTCCAAACAACATACAGTGTTGTTCACAGTGAACAGGCAAATGTTTTCAAACATTACGTTGGTCATGTTTTTGCGAGTTCTCGACTCAAATCTGGAAGGTGTGTTCTTCGGATAGAGACTAACACCTGCTCTTGCGAACAACGAATGCACAAATATCGTATTTAAAATAATTAACCAACGTAATTAACGGTTGTTATGTTATTGTGAGCGGAACTGTCCAAATACGCATTCAACTGAACTAAGACTCAATTTCGAATTAAATTCGTTAGGCAAAACCGGCTGGCTTGTGAGCAGCACTGTAGTAAAAAACACAATGAACAATGAACATAAATACAATACATAAACACCTGAAACGTGTAAAATAGTTTAGCTCAAAGGAGCGGCGATCGCCCAATTGCTACGTCCATGTTTTTGATGACAAAGCTAGAGCGGAACTAGGCTGGGTAAACTGGTTTGTTTATGATCAGAAATGCGAATGACTTGTGTTGCTCCTTGATCCCGAGCCCATTGGTTCAAAAGAGAGAGAGAAATGAGAGAATGATTGAGTCAACAAGGAGTTGATGGAGCAGAAGGGAAGTTGGTTGGAAAGCGGAGAACGAGGACTTTTCCCTCACCTCTGGTCTGGATGCGGGATTGAATTGAAACTTGGCTACATGGATGCGGCCCAGGGAGCGGAGGTAAACAGACCACACGCCCTAATGTCTGCCTCAGAAGAGAAAAATTGTATTTCCGAGATGAGTGACACTCCTGGCTCCGTAATATTTCACAACATGACAAGAACAATAATTTGAAACAAAATTAGAAATATTCTCACCACTCGGCACCAACAACAAAGAAGAAGTTTCCTTTGAGGCAGGAGAAAGTCTCCACTATTCATCTTCGCCCTGACGCGTCTAGCTTCTGTTCTCAGCTTATGTAACTACACAATATGCGTCGCATAGCCGCTACCGACATAAATGTCATGTCCCAAAATTTACTCTAATGTAATGTCATTATTTTACCTCGTAGAAAACACAAATGTGACAAAATATGATTTTTCCTGTTCCTGTCAGGCCTCATACGAATACACCTGAACTCACAATCCAAAAATGGATTCTGGTGAGAGCCGTCACATAACTCGATACAATGGATATGGGCAGAGCCTCGTGATCATTTCTCCTCTTGGAGTGGAAGGACTGGATTTCTATGTAGTTCCAAGGTAAATGCGGGAATTGTTAGTAGCTTAACGTAGTTCTGAAATTCCATAAACTGGAATTGGAGCATATTAAATCAAAACGCAATAAAATCTAGAGAAAAACTATGCATGCCATAGCCATATAGATGCCATATAGATGATGTTCAGATCTCTATAAAACGGAACTATTGTGGTTTATTACAAAATGCCAAATCACATAGGCGATATTGGACATTAATTTGTATATGACTCTAATAATAGTCTGCGCCATAAATAAAGACAATGCAACTGAACTTTTTAATGGCCAAAAAGTGTGTCGTAACCGGAACCAGATGCCAGACTCGATTAACTCGGCAGATATGCGCTCAGCCTGTATATTCTGGTAAAATCTGCAGTACTTTTGTAGTTAGCAGGACTTACTTGTTGAGACGACGGAGAGTGGCCTTAATTTGTCCAAAATCCGGCCTGTCAGCAGGATCTTCCATCCAGCACTTGTCCATCATTTCCAGTAGCTCATCATCAGAAGCGAGTCCGTCCAATGCAGGGCGAAGGATAATGGTTCCCTCCGTCAAAATCATGATGATTTCTGAGAAAAACAGAATAAAACAAAGCTGAGAGTAAATCGCAAGTCACACCGCAACTTCACAAAGCCTACCTCCATCACTGTGTCTCAGTTTCCAATTAGTAAAATTGAAACCAACGAGTTTTTCTCTCCAAGCCCAACTCCATTTAAACACCTCTATTGGCTTTCCCTGTCGTGTCTATTTCACGCCTCGTGGATGAGCCTTGCATCTGTTCTAGGTCCTTCTAGGTATTACTTCGTGATTCGGGACAATGTGTTTCCTTCACAACTTCAAACAACTGCGTTGGAGAGCATACGTAATCTCTAATCCGTTTTCCTTCCAACTAAATAACTAATTAACCCGTTCTTTGATCCAAATGAGTCTGCAGCTTTCTTTGACATGATACCAGCAGAGCAGCACTTTAGTCTACTCCTACATGACTTTGAATAAGGAAGAACATGGAAGGACGGAGACTGATACGTGTGGATCTATTGATATTGACTTCAACTTCAAACAGTGTGGACAACACTCTCCGATATGCAATTAAACAGCCCGTCACTTTTGGCTGCCATAGATTTGGTTGTCATTACATTGAAATAGAAAGTTGTTATTCATATTTTGTTTTAATTTTTTTAAATAAAAATTTATTACTTTATAAAATACTTAAACCAACTGAAACAAGTTAAAATACTTAAACCAACTGGTTCTTACAGAAAAGAAGCCACAATGTACTGCTCTGAGGCTGACGGAGACGCGAAGAAGATTCCGGTGAAAGTTTCTGTGTTTCCCTTTCACTTCAAACCGAAAATTGTGGTCAGGTTAAGTTCAGATAGATTATGTTTGGTTAGATTTCGTGTTCTTGTATTGAATTTTCAATAGTTGAATTCGGATAGACTTGCATATTGCCTAAGCATTTCAATAGGACACAACTTATGCGAAGGAACTCAAGCAGGAAACTTGTTCTCATGGAACATCGGATCGTATCCAAGAATTTTCACAAATAAATTGGAAATTCAAATTATGGCCTTGGAGTTGGAAATCTGCCGTATTGAACTTTCCGCTTCCGCTCCATGCCGTTTGTGCAAAATTCATATATGTAGCTTAAGTAATTCCTACTCCACAAGTAATCGGCAGTGGCATTGTGGCAAATCTACTTGAAAGGGAGCTTAGCATTCCTCATTCAAATGGACCAAAGTAGGTTTCGAGGCATGTGTGTAATACAATTTGCACTTCCTCACATAAGAATGAAATTTTAAGTCGTTTCCAGAACTGAAAAGCACGAATCATATTCCAGTAGCAACTAGTGATTTCTGTTTCCCAGGCAAGCACAAAATATTCGTATTTTATGTACGTATATCGGATTAACTGAGCAATGATCTTAGCCTACACGCATGATACACATTTCTAGAATCCTATTCGGCGCTTTTCCTTTCTTTTATTATTTATTCAAATGGGAATTCGGGAAATGGTTAGACCAGTCACCAGTGCAACCCTCTAGCCGTATTTGATCCTACAACGTCATGTATCAATGTTTGTAAATATTTTAGCAACTCCGAGATACTACATTTACAGATACATTTTGTAAACCTGACATTTCCCGAGCACTGGATGTTCTTTGAATCTTCTAGTCGTTGGCAGGGAAAAGTGTAAACATTAGAGGTCTATGAAAAAGTTTACTCGAAAAAGTTCTCTCGCAAAAGTTACTTGGACTAAGTTAGAAATTCCGTTCAATGACATTATACCTAATACAACCGAACCCTACGAAAATTTACAGTTTGAAGTCACAATGCAAAACTTAGGAATTTTTCTGTGAACTGTTTTGCAGGGAACTTTTCGTGTAGAATTTTTGGATATGGAACTTTTCTTTACCTTTCCAACATTACCATAAATATATATTGTATTCCCCTCTACCGTTCTTATTGCCTGGTATGAAATATCGGGTTGAGTTTGTTGGTAACTTTAACATTCCAACACTTAGGTTGATGTTATTTGAAGGTAGACAAAGCAGTGGCGCAGTGATTCTTGTGAGTCTAGGTGTGGCTCCAGCAGGAAATTTATCTCTCCCTCTGCTACTAAATCTATTTTTGTTTGAAGCCTGACTTTTATAGTGGAATGCAGTGTGAGCTAGAAAAGTGCTATTTGGATTCCGACCAGCGTCGATCTATAGAATGTTTTGTAAATACCTTCAGGAGTCTTTTCCTCTACGAGGTAGAAGGGGCCTTGACGGGCGGCAATTTCGTGGACAATGATAGCAAAGGAGTAGACGTCACCCTTCTGTGAGCCTTCAGGTGGAGGTTTAGCTGTTCGGAGCAGCTCTGGGGCTGTCCATAGCTTTCCTGGAATCAAAGAGAACAGACATGATTTAAGCCTGGTCAGAGACTTGTGCTTACTTAATCCCTCGACCTCAACACACATTATTATGGGGACAGTGAACAATGGCTTTGACGCGGACTGGAAACACAGTGTGCGTGCGTGTTTGTTGGTCCAGCGGGCATTTCCATTTAACTATTACCGAATTCCATTCGCGAGATGGGTTTCAATCCTGTTCTAATACGAAAAAGGCTTTACTCCTAATCTCATGTGGCCTGTGGAAGGGCGTTGGGATAGGACAGAAATAAGTCATGGGAAATTGAGCCAGATACTCCTCGGTCCGAGAAATTGTAAACGGCTGAGGAGACTGCCCAGAGCCAAGAGCGCCCGTCCACCTCGCACATAAGAATTCTAATGACCATTCGTGGTCCATTTCCCAAGATGCATTTTCACAAATCCGGAAAAATAGGAAAAATTGCATTTTGGAAAACTGAAATTGTCGAGTAATTTTTCTAGATGCCCTTCGGGAAAATAACTAATGTAAGATATTCGTCAGCTAGCAACACTTGGCAAGATTTGTCGAGAATAAAACCCCAACCTCACCACAATAAATTGAATGAAAGCATGGGAAAAGAAACAATTATTGTTCTTCCGGCAATACTTAATTTTTATTTGTTTTCATATTTGAAAGCTGCTATCAAATCAAATGAAAATGCATTGACCAAAAGGTACATTATTTTCTAGTTATACGAATTTTTAAAAAAACGGAATTTATAAAGTGTATCTTGGCAAACCGTAATGAATTTCCATCATCGAAATTGCCCATTCTTTACCATGCCAGAAAAGCCACGGAGCAAACCCTTGGAATTTATTTATAAGGCATAAAAACTAAGCGATGAGAGTCAAGACAAAGAAAGGGGCAAAATACTACTGTCAGCTCGAATACTTATTTTCTTGTTCGTGAAACTGGCTCAAAAGAAGAGCCACGTGCTTAGACGGCTCCTAACAGAATTACTACAAAGGAGAAAATTTCAGGACACGCCAAAATATGACGAATTACTTTCTGGCTCAAGTTATACAAGAGAACCTCCACAAACTTTCTCCTCCACTTTCTACTTTTCCATTTATATTTAGTCATCCATTTACTCTGGCTCCTTTGTGCTCATTTTTCGTGCAATAAATGGAGAAAATAGGTTTTTGTTGACGTACAACAGGTAGACTACTGTGTGCTGAGTAAGCGCTGCACTACACGGTATCCCGACGCTTCCCCTAGGACGTTTATTGTCTTGGCTAACTCCAGAAGGTTAGAGTTTTGAGCTCGTTTGGGTCAATTCAAACCATGTTCAACTTGAAAACCTTAAAATGGGTTCAATTCTAACTAGTAGGTCACTTCGACCTCACGTGATAAAGCAAAACGCCCAAGGCGAAACGTCGGTAAACCGTATTAAGCCATGCTCCTACTCCCGTCACACAATCTCTTGTGCATTCACCATTCAGTTTGGACCCACGGACTCTTTTCACAATGCACTTGTACGGCTTCACACTATCGCACAAGGTTTTTTTTAATGGAGTCACAGCTTCTATTAAATTTCAGAGTATCGTGCGGAGTTTGAGAATAATCCATTTTGCGGGAACAGGAGTAGTGAAGCTATACATAGGTATAGGCCTACGCACGGGGAAAGGAGCATATTTCAACTTCTCTGGTGTCTCATGCAAAAAAGGAGACAAGGGAAAAGTAACTTTCAGGGTCTTAAAGTGTTGGTGAATGATAGACTACCTAATGATAGACTCTGGAGCATTGAGGAGAAAGTAGGAACGTAGCAGCGATCAAAAAGAAATGAAGAAAAGCAAATAGAAGACAAAGTCTGCATGTAAACTAGGGACGATCCAGTTTGGAAATTCGGAAGGAAGAGGAGCGGATGCAAATACTGGACAGACAGTTATACATGGTTCAAATGTTGAAAGGGAAGCCTCTGGCATGAGTGTATGTATACAGACGTGAAATATTTACAAAGGCAGGGAATGCTTGGACTATGGACACTTCCCGGAACGCTCCCCGTAGTCCGCAGTCCGCAAGGGCCTTGTTTACGTCGTACATTATGAACTACATGCGTCAGATACTGGGCGAAGATTTAGTGAGCTTAAGCGGGATTTGGCTTGAAGACTTATATTGTTGGGCGATACAAAGGTTAGATTAAATGCTAATCAAGGCCCATGTCTCATGTACAAGGCCCATGTCTCATGTACAACTTTGGTGATAAATACTATGATTCTTGCATGATAGGTCCTTGAGGCAGATCTGTCTCATTTCATTAAATATGGAAATGGAGTAAAGTTGAGAATTAATAATAGTGTAAACTTACGTCTCCAGTAGGCATAGGTCCCAGGATCCTCAATTTCCTCGGGTGTACCGCGTAAGGAATGAAGACCAAAGTCTGTTACTTTGAGAACGAACCGAGAGTCGACCACACAATTACTAGACTTGAGATTCCCATGTGATCGGATCTCACTCCCTTGCAAGTAGTGCATTGCCTAGTGGGAACAATACAAACAGACACTCTCTTCAGTACCCAACCTTCACTTCACTCAAATAATTCGACACGACTTGAGAAATAGAACTTGAGAAAGCCAGTGTTACATAACAGGCGCTATGTCTGTTTTACATTGCAAATACGAGCTTCATAGCACAAGTTTCTGGCTTAATTATTCTGCTCATACCTTTTACGTATTGCATGCTACAAAGTTCTACTTTTCCATGACCCTTGACCCCGACACACTCTTCTCACCTGTGCTTAAGTTTCCTTGGGAATAGAAATGCTCTAGTTCAAATCTGAATTTCTAACTTCCGAGGAAACAATTTATAGGCACTTGGAACCACGATGAGACCGTAGATAGGGTCAGTGTTTGAGTTTGATGAAATAAGATCATTAATTGCAGGGTTAGAAAATTTGAAGTTTGAAATGACGACTTGTTCACTCCGTAGTGAAATCTCTATAAGCAAAATCGGCCTTTTGTTTGCCAGGCTAATGCGATTAGGTGGACAATTAGGCTTTCAAAAAAATCACTGTGCGCTGCGACTGCGCGCATCGAGTTGTTGAAGCCAAACTCTAAAATATTAGTTTAAATGCTTGATATAAAGTTTATTTTATTACATACAAGCTAATCCGTCGCCTCCGGCTTCTGCTAACCGCGCATTTAATCACTACAAACGAATGGCGGCCATTAAGTA